>QJNU01000483.1:0-58819 GCA_004154915.1 Monosporascus ibericus | reverse complement strand
TAATAATAATAATAATAATAATAATAATAATAATAATAATAATAATAATAATAATAATAATAATAATAATAATAATAATAATAATAATAATAATAATAATACGCTGCATGTTTCATATTTCGTAATTATAAGTAATAAAGTGTTTATCCTAATTTAATGCTTATATTTGTCGCTATTGTTAATTGAATATTAAAATATTTTTGTGTTCTTTTATCGAAGGAATATAAAATAGCCTTTATATAAAATGTTATATAATTCATTAAAGGCTTATATTAGTATAGATATAGCTTGCCCAAAGTTATATCGCACTCTTTTATTTTGAAAATGTCGAAATCTATTATTTAATTTAGCTCTTCGACGAAGGTTTCACTAGAATTAAGGTTGCGAGTAATCCTTTTATTATCGTAAATAAATACTTAACCTTTTACGTTTTCGGCGATACAACGTTTAACTCTTTCCTTTTATGGTACTTTAATTAATCTTTTATATTCGATCTACTACAATTATTCCCTATTATTTTATAATTCAAAAATACGATATATTAATATATTTTATTTCGTACTTATAAGATAATAAAATTATTTTCTGCTTTTATTGTTATATTTAAACTCGGTTTTAAAAGGTTTTACTAGTCTTTTATAATCTTGCTATCCTGTCACCTTTTCGAAAATAACGTTAGCTTTTTAACGTATCCTTTAACCTCTTAATACGTTTTTAACTTTATTAATTAATCGCTTATAATTATTATAACTATTCTTTTATACCAGCGTAAGTTAACCTTAAGCCGAAGGACTTACGTTCAAGAATTTTCTTTATTAACATATTCTGGTTCCGAGTTTTCTTACTCCTTTTATCGTAGTTAAAATTAAGTATTGTATGATCTTATACTTTTATCTTATTTCTAAATTTCTTCTGAAATTTCTCGTCGTTAATCTGGGTCCGTTGTAAAGGCCAATCGGAAACTTCAATTTTTAATTACTTTTAGCAATATCTTTATAACTCTTTAATAAGTTTATTTTTGCTTTGTTTTATAATCATATTATTCGAAATCATACCTAAGGTTTTCGTTGACGCCATTTCTTTTTCGAACTAACTTACTACTACCGTGATAACGTCGATGGTATTCTATAAGACATACTTCGTAACCTTTTATACTATCTTTAATCTTTAGATTTTATTCCAACCTTATTGCGGAAATCGATTCCTTAATTACTTGGCCGCATAATCCGTTTTTTTACATACTATTATTTTTAAATATATTTAACATAAAAATTACGTTTATAATATATAATATGAAGTTTTCTATATCGGTTTAATTATTAAGTAATAAGTTTTTATCCCAGCGTTAATACCTCTTAAATTAAACGTTTATACTTAACTATTTATACCGTTATTATCGTTGTCGTTAGAAATAAGAGATTAATTTAATTTCATAAGCCTTCTTTATATATCCTATGTTTCTTAATTATTAGGTTATTATAAGTCCTATAATAAAAGTTATTTTCTAGATAAGCATTTAAGATAACCTCTTTACTCTTTAATGTTCTTGTTATATTATTTTACAAGAATTGGAATTATTTTCAACTTTAAATATAGTAATTTATTTACTATTGCTTTTATTATTTCGGGTTAATTCTTACATAGCTGATATTTAAACCTGTTGTTATTATTTCTTATACTTGTTATATCAATAAGTCTATTATATTATTGTCTTATAATTATAGCATTAAACTTAGTGTTGAATCTATTATTATATTTGTTCTAAGATTTATAACTCTTGGAGTCGTTCTATTGAATAAATCTATTATTTGTAACATATTAATTTTAAGAAAATAGCGTAACTTACTTTTTCAATCTGTCTTTTAAAGAATAAATCTTTTAGCCGTATTATCGCCGTTTCACTTTAATTACCATAAATATAAAATTCGTTAATGTTTCGAAGCTTTGAAATTTAAATGGATCGTTTTAAACTCTTTTACTTAAACTGTTGAAAATATAACTTATAATACTTTTTAAGCTTAGTCAATCTTTAAAGTTAATTTATGAAAGAGTTTATAGCATTGGAAAGCTCCTTTCTTTATTTTAAACTATTAATGTTGTTTTCGATATATGTTCTTCGTTTAATATTCCGAGTATTTCCTTCAATTACTTTCCGAACTTCTTAAAATCGTTATATATTATTAAGACTATTATAAAACTTTATATAGAAGGGTTAGTACTCTATTTACACAAAACGGTTTTAAAGTAAATAATTACATTTCCGGATAATTACTTTATATTTAATTATATTCCAGAAGTAAATATTGCGTGTTTAATCGAAAGATATTTAAAATATGCCTAATAGTTTGCAAGAAACTGTTATAATTTAATAATGACTTTATTAAAAGGGGGGTTGACCTTAATAGATTTTAAATCCTTTCCAGATTCTTTCCGGAGGCTGCATAAATAGGATTTATTAATTAAGCTAGCGAATTTAGTTATAATAAATATGCCAATTACTTCCTAGTTATATATTTCATTAATCCAAATGGTTAAGCTGTTAAATCTTAACAGGTTTGTTCGAATATATTGGAAAATGCGGTTTTATCGGTAAAAATACACGTATTTATATTAATTAGCTTGTTTAATCGTCGTAAAGCTTCCTTTTAGAAAAGCTAAACCGGCTCTTTTCGTTTCCGGATACTATAATATTATTCTGGAGGCAATTAAATGTTACCTCAACGCCTGGTTATTTATTAAATGATATCATATCGAGGATATTATTTAAAACTTAATAGTAGTATTAAAACAAAGCTTACAACGTATAACGTCCGCTCGCTGTCATTAATTATTAAATGTAAATAATACAGTTTATATTGACGATAATATTATTTAAATATATAAAAAATAACAAAAGTTTTAATATACTTATGTCACGTGCGGCGTCAAGTCAGGTATAACCAGTCTATTCCTATGGTGTAGGGTCAGGACAGAACAGACTCTTGTCCCTTCACCTAGATAGATAAGGGCCGAAGGCCCTTATATGGTATGAAAGCTGTACTACACCGGAGGGGAGAGCCTAAGTGGTGTAGGGGTGCCAGGCCAGTAGGCCTGCATGTGACAACTTAATAGTTTTAAGTGGATAGTTTTACAGCGCTGGACTCGCCAACGATCTCAAAGATCCTGGATCTGTCAGATATAGGGGACATCAGTTGTGTTGTTGTATTAGGTCAGTTGCAGGTGCTATTGCACTCATACAACTTTAAGTAGCTTAGCTCCGGAACACATATGGGCCGATTAGAAGGTGACCTTTCCGTATATGGGGTGCCCTACGCACCCCCCAGCTAGCTGACAGGATCACTAAACTCGTTAGCGATCTCGGCGATTCTGTTCGGCTATTTTACATATTCGTACGTAACCCGATTAAAGAACTCACATCTCCAACCGTTTATCAATACCAAAAAGTGTTAAGTTATAATAAACTTTAAATATACAGTTTTACAATATTAGATATAATAATTATAAACATCAGACAACGTAAGAGGCATATATATATTTCATAAAATAAACCGGAATAAGTTATAATTATATAAGTTGTCAATTTATACGGTTAAACTTTACCGTTGTTTTTTATTATAATAAAGTGAATCGTTTTAATATCAACTATTTGAAATATTTATTATTACGTAATTACAGATTCTAGGTAACGTCTTATAACTAAATAAGGAATAAATTAGGTTTAAGATAAATTTAATATTTTAAAAAATATATACGAACGCATGCCAACAGATCAAAATGATTTCTTATCTTTCACGGTTACGAAAGTTACCATTTAATCAATTTCAAACAATAATACGTGATTAACGGTATTATTACATTTGATATCCTATTTACTTTTTGTATCGGCTTTAATCCTTGGACGTATCCTATTTTTCGGTATTAAAGCGCCTTTTTTCCCTTTATATCGAATGTTTTATACGACGTTATTATATTTAAATCACGGAAAAAACTTCTTACCTTTGTCCATACGTTCGAAACCGTTATAACGTCTAATAATACTAATTTTAAGTTTGTAAAAGCTGAACTTCTTTTATTTAATTTCCATAATACTTTTTCTGCTTTAAATATTTTTAATTATGTTTATACCGACCGTTTTGCCGTTGATTTCCGCCGGTTCCATTTTCGTAACTTTCGTGCAAAGCTTAAAAAATATTTATAAAGTATCAAGTAAGAAGGTTACTTATAAAAAATGATTAAAAATTATCAAGCTGGCTCGCCGATAAAATCTTTAAATCTGTTAATTTTCGCAACAAACTCTACCTGGTATTTTTGTATAAAGTTAGTTTCCTTACACAAAAGGTTACTAAATTACCTCCCTACTAACCTAGATTATTATCTTAACACCACCTATTCAAGACTCCGAATTCCCCTGCGATATACATCGTGTATAGCCGGCACTAGCTCAGCCTGATCAGGTTCCGTATCACCACTCTTGCTCACCCTCATATCACCCGCGCTCAGTGATGGTCAGCGATGCTCAGGTTTACGTAGCCTTCACTAACCCCATCGGACGCCCGCTAACTGTCTACTGGCATTTAAGTTCAACTCGCTCTTCCTAGAGAGACATCAACTTTACGCGGCTCTGCAATGCATAAGGTTTCGGCCACCGCTACTAGAAAAGGGGACAGGAGCAGGACAAGCAGGGGCCTGGTGTCTGGCATCCTCTACTTCCTCAGCGTCGCAGGCGAACACGCCTGTTGCCCGGGCTCTAGGCGAGAGGCTTAGCACGGCCAGAGGATAGGACGGCAGACCTTCAGTGTAGGAGTTCCATTAGGCCCCCCTCCCCCAATCCCATGCCCGCGTCATGATCGAGTAGTCTTTGGCCGCTCGCCACGCTGAAGACTCAAAGGCGTATTCAAAACCAACTAGGCTTAGATCTATGCCATCACTAAAATCACAGGGCGTGTGCTAGCAGGGCATGTCCTTAAGTCTCAATCAAGAGAAGCAGGTCGCATTCCCACTATCGCAGCCGGGGGCTTCTAGCCGAAAGGGACTGGGTTGCACACTGTAGACAAGGGCTCCTCTGGTAAAAAGGACAATTTTATTAACTAATCAAGCATAGCCACCGACCAAAATTATTCACCCGCCTCAGGTTTTCGTGATCTTCTCAGATAAATTCCAACTCTTAAGTGCAGTGGCGAGGATGTGGTGGTCCGTCGTCGGCACTGGAGCATCCTCGTTCGTGACCTGCACCGACAAGAAGACGGTGTTGAAGAGCCACCAAGTCTTGGAAGATGGCGAGATCCAGCCGTCGCTCTGGGTGAGCGTCGAAGACGTCCTCCGCCAGGAGGCGTTCATGTACCAGCATCTCGGCACCCATCCCAAAACACCCGCCTGCCACGGCCTTGATGAGGTCCATCCCGGCGTCCACGCCCTGCGGCTCGAGCTGGCGCCGTTCGGCAACCTGAGATCTACATCCGGAAACAAAAGGAGACGCCGCCGCCCGTAGGCGTCCGCCTCGACATGATGCTCGACGCGGCTCGGGCGCTGGGCAAGCTCCATTCCCTCTCCGTGCGGCACTCCGGCGTCAGCTGTCGTAATCTCGTCCTCTTCGACGACCATCGTGTCAAGCTCTGCGATTTCGGCAGCTCGCTGGTCCAAAGACAAGCCTTGACGCCATGAACTACGAGGACGCCGCGTACGAGCTCCCGCTTCGGGGCCGGATGTTGAAGGGCCGGCCTGTCACCGAGATGGAGCTGTCCGCACTGGGACCGTTGATATACGAGATCATGGTGTGGGTGAAGCCGTTGGAAGGGGATGGTATGACAGAGATCGAGGTAAAGCTCGCCCAAGACGTCTTCCCCAGCTTGGAAGGCGTGGTGGTCGGCGAGGTCATCGAGAGATGCTGGCACAAGAAATGTGAGACGGTCGCAGAGGTGGTGGCGGCGCTTCAGAAGGTAAGAGAGGGGGGAGGTTAAAGCATCTCTTTTTTCTTCCTTGGCCAACGTATATAGCCAATGTCTACCTTTTCAAGCTCCTCTCGAAACTGTGATTCAACTCTCTAAGGAAGTTGTTTCCAATTTTTAATTTACCCACTCCCTGAGATGGAAAAGATTCCCCCATCTCATGCACGTTCGTTTGCAAGAACGCGACGTAGAAAAAGTTTCTAAACCCATGAAACAAAGCAAGAGGTGGGTGTCACGCTTCTGCTTTTGATTTTCGTTCTCTTCTCTTACATACCGTTTGCCTTCTGCTCCAGAACGGAGATGACACTAGGGGTATCTTGAGGAGCAGCGGTCGCAACGGGCTGATGGGTAGGGCTGATGGGTCGGCTCGTGGTGAACTGCAAATCAATGAGCGTCGTCGTTAGCCATCAAGTCCTTACTCCCTTCCCTCCCTTTTACGACGCATGCGGATAAAACTTACATTGCTCGCCGCGCTCAGCAGCGCGATGAGCGAGCTCTGTACAACGTCCTCGTGGATACCGACGCCCCAGACCGTCTGCTTGCTGCCTGTAGGCTTGCACTCGATATATGAGGCCGCCTTCACACCTCGACCCTCGCCTATGGCATGCTCCTTATAGTCGTGAACGTCAAGGTCAATATTGACTTTCTTGAGCGCAGCTACCATGCTAGAGATTGGTCCATTACCCCGACCCCGCAGTTTACACTCTTTACCGTCCACGAGGATAACGCCCTCAAAGATACGTATCAGGTCTTTCGTATCCTGGGTTTTGCCTAGCGCTAAGGGTATAGGAGACTGTGAGCGGTCAGGGGTGATACTATAGTCAACAAGGCTAAAGTGGGGGTTCTCGTGGAGGAAATAAGTTGTCTCGAAGAGCTGGGTAATCTCTTTAGCTAGCAGCTCGCGTCCAAGCTCCTCGGTGCGGCGCTGGACAACTTTGGAGAAGGCGACCTGCAGACCGCGAGGGAGATCGAGCTGCAGCTTCGCCTGCAAAATAAAGGCAGTTCCCCCCTTTCCAGACTGCGAGTTAACGCGAATGATAGCCTCGTAATTGCGACCGATATCTTGGGGATCCAGTGGCAAGTAGGGCATCCCGTGCCATGGGTCCTCGCTGGATAGGCCTTGGCGCTGACGGTTCTGGAATCCTTTCTTGATTGCATCTTGATGGCTGCCCGAGAAGGCTGCACATACGAGACTACCGCCGTAGGGAGCACGCTGGTGGACGGGAATCTTGGTGCAGGATTCGACCATCTCGATGACTGAGTTCAGATCGGAAAAATCGATGTGTGGGCTCACACCCTGTGTGTAAAGGTTCAGAGCCAAGGTGACGAGATCGACATTGCCCGTTCTCTCCCCGTTGCTGTGAAAGGTTTAGTATTGTGTTATGAATCACAAAGACAAGGACGGATACGAACCCAAACAGGCAGCCCTCCACACGGTCAGCTCCCGCCATCTGGCCCAATTCTGCTGCTGCAATACCTGTACCACGTCAGTGGCCGCACCACGTCGCCAGAATTGGATACACTTACTACATCCACGATCGTTGTGAGGATGCTGCCGAAAGTTGTTAACATGGTTATGATACAGACATAAGGGACGGGAAGGGTATGACTTGCCAGAGACACGCACACGTTCTCCCTGTCCCCGATGTTGTTACAAAAGTATTCTACCAAGTCCGCATATACGTTGGGTGTTGACAGCTCGACCGTAGCGGGCAAGTTGAGGATGACTTGGTCCCCGATTTCTCCATTGGGGCCCCACGCAGCTTTCACCGCGCGGCATACCCTCAGGGCATAATCGGGATATGTGTCGGAGAAACACTCCGGCGAAAATTCAAACTGCCATCGAGTTCCAGAAGCATCGGGGTTGTCCTTGGTCAGGGACCTGACCAACTTAGTGCATTCCACGGCGAGCTCCAGGGTCTGCTCTTCCGAGTAGCCGAAGACGACTTGCCGGAAGCACTCGCTCGTAGCGAGATAGATATGGATAATGGCGTTTTTTGCCCCGCGGACCGACTCTACAGTTCTGCAGATGAGATCGGGGCGGCAGGGTGAAAGGACCTGTAGGAACACGTCGTCCGGCACGGCTCCCGGGGTTTCGATCAAGCGGCGGGTGAAGTCAAAGTCGGTCTGAGACGCAGAAGGGAAAGAGACCTCAATCTCCTTGTAGCCAAGGTCGCACAGCATCTTGAAGTAGCGCCACTTCTCCTCGCCGTTCTGTTTGTTGACCGGCCCATGTCAGTTCCGGGACGCAAGTATGCCAGTTAACGCAAGAAGGTCAAGGGGCCTGCGCGGGCAGGAAGAAACGCACCATTGGATCGGGCAGACTCTGGTTGCCATCGCGGAGGCAAGAGCTTCGAGGATGTTAGCAGCGCCTCATGCGCTGAAAGTGTAGATCGGGGGACATACGACAGCCAGCGAGGGGCTTTGTCGATGACCTTGTTGGGCCACTGTCGGTTCGGCAAATGCAGCGGCTAGCCAAGTTAGTTGAGAAAAAAAGAGCTGAGAGCATAGAGGCACGAAGCTCACCTTGAACGGCTTGTACTTCTTCCACGGTTCCTTGAGCCTGCAGAGGAGGGTCGAGAAGGTCAGCCCTGCATGTGTCAAAATGCTCGATTGAACAGAGCAGGGTTCGCGGGTAACTCAAGCAACCTACATCGGCATCTTGGCGGCGGGACGTCGGCTGATGTTTAGGAACGGGCCGGTTGGTGCGGGGTGGGTTTCGAGTGTGAAAAAAAAAAATGGTAGAAGCGAGGCAGGCGAGAAAACAGGGCGGATTACTTTTGCAATTCCAACACAGGATATCTCCGAAGAAGATGAAGAGGGAAAGAAAAGAAATAAGGATAAGAAATACGTAGGGCGTGGTAGGCTGGTTCGGAGGGAGAGGTTAAAAAAATTTGAGTACGGTAGCCGGAGGTTGGAAGTTTAGAGGGGCACCCTGTGAATGACTCAATCGCAGCACCTCTAACTGCCCGCTCCTTATTCGTGGGGTGGTCCCCACTGAAATTTTCCTAGCTCCGAACGCGGCCGGCCGGACTGGCAGCCGGACCCTTTTAGCGGGGCCGCCGGATGGTCACTGACTGGATGGCGGGCACAAACTGTACGGGGCGGCCCTTTCCTCAAATCCTTACCCCAGTCCACCAGCACCTTGGTGGCCGTTTGCCGCGTTGAAGCGACGACACCCGAAATGGCCTGCGCGGATCGTTTGTTGCTATCGGCCGACTCTGAACGCGGATATAGAACTTCACCAGCAGGGGCTTGCGAGAGCAGGCTCTGCTCTGTATACCACATTTTCAGAATGGACGAACTTTAATTTCATATATAATATTACTCTCGACTTTAGGCATACTTACTTCAGGTATACTCTCAGTAATGTAGCTATAAGACGGCCCCCCCATCAACGGGCCACCCCCTCAACGGGCCACCATTTCCCCATACAAATCGCGGAAATCACTATATTTTCAATAACACTTTAAAATTCAATTAAGAATGGGAAAAATAAGCGGCCTGCGGGATTATTATTTACTTTAAACCTTCGAATTATAAATACTTCAAAGGATCATTACGTATACGTAATTGACTTTTTAGAATTTCTTATATTTGGGAAACGTTTTTACTATATATTTTCCACGTATTTAGACCGGTACAACGAAAAATTTATAACTTCTTTAATAATAAAGGTATGAAAATGATATTTTATACATAATTATTTGATTTCGAGAGGTATATGGCTGAGGTAAGCGTTTTTAAATATCTTTATTTTATAAGAAGTTATAACATATAATAGAAAAGTGGAGATATTTTTCTCTAGGAAAAAGTATAATACTTTTTAAAATGTTAATAACATAATAAATATTAATAACATAAAGCTAACACATTATATATCAGTAGGAAAATGAACTAATATTATGACCCAACATTCTTAGCTCCGATACAGACGGTCGGGATTTCAAGTCAGCCCCGACCTAAGCTAAGATATTACGTAACCAGCTTAAAGGTCTTAACTTGCTAGTACCTTAAGCTCTTCGAACCGAGAAAAAAACGTAAAGGACTTAACGACCTCAAGGGTTTAAGCCGCTTCAGCTCCTTAAGCTAAGACGAGGATATATATATTCGTTACCTTTTATAATTTAAACAGATTATCAGCTTATAATATAACTTGGTTACCTAAATTACCTTTAATAATTTGATATTACTAGACGTAATTATTATATATATTATTACTTGATTTCCTATAATATTACTGTTAAAATAAACTATATGATTAAGTTTAATAATTAATTAAACCGATTAGTCGTTATACGTTATAAGCTTTTATTTTGTAATATTATCAAACTTTAGGCAATATTTCCGACATTATATTATCTAATAAGCAACCCCCTTTTAAGGCAACCTTCCAGGCCCACGAAAACAATATTATAAATTTCGGTAACAAAAAGATTCAGCTTAATCTTGTTTTAAAATAAAGCCATATAACGATTAAACTGGCTAATTAACGTAATTACATAACTTACTAATGATAACGCCGTATTTACCTATACACTTAAGGAAACCCGGGATTAGTTAAAAACTCAGAAAGTCGAATTAGCTAAATAAACAAATAGGAAGCAACCCGATTAACCGGATCAACTAGTTCAACCTATACAGCCCGTTTAAATAACCTACCGTAAAAAAGGTTAGAAAGGTTTTAAAGCTTACTAAACCCAAACCTATTTACCGGAACTTTTAGTAAGCTATAATAATTTTTTATAGAATATCGCGCGTATTTTAAGTACTTCTTAATTAAACTTAAAATACCTACTCTTTGAATGCAGTTCGTTATAAAATAATTAACAGGAAATATAATTACTTAATTCGAACCTACCCTTTGTAAATAAGTTATCAACCTCCTTAAACAAAAATATACAGTAATTATAATAATTTATAATAATTAAGAAAAACTTTATAAGAAATTAAAAAAGGGATTGGGAATAATAAACGCAAAGATTAAGGCCGAAAACAGAATTAAGGACCTAAAGCAAAAAGGGTTAGTGTTATGACCCAGCTAGTCTTGGCCCCCCAGACAGACGGAACCACAAGCAAGAGAACCCCGACCGGATAAATCACGTGATCAGTGAAAAGTCGAACATAATCGGTTCGACCGCATTCGATTAATGGTCGAACGGGATCGATTTCACCATATTCGATTAATGGTTGAATAAAATCGATTCGACTATATTCGATTATACAAAACAGAATAGGATATAACGTGCCACACCCATAAGCGCCACACACCTATAAGCGTAACACTTTTTTAACACATCTTAACTACTTATCTTTAATTATCCATTTCTTAACACCAACATTATGGAACGCCTTATAAAAGAAGCAGGAATGAACCTAGCCATTTAGGGTAAAAAACGAAACCCGAAACTTAGTTATAAAAAGCTTAGTTCTATTTATAAACTCTCATTCTTTACCTTAGCATACCGTTCTAAGGGCAGACGCGCCCGAACCGATATTATCCCTTTTTTGTAGAAATTGACGGCGACCGAAGAAAAATCGATTGTCGACCGAATCCGCGACCTAAATACCCGAGCGTTTCCTGTCCGGCTTTAACACGTTAAAAATATGGCGAATTTGTTGCTTACTTAACGCGTCGTAATACGCGTTGGAATTAACTGGGCGTCGAAATTTGTTAAACGGCAAAAAGTTTTTTAAACGCGTTTAAATCGGAAGATCGATTATTAACGGATCTTATGCGAAAATTCAGAAACGTTTCGCAAATAGTTCGAATTTGTTCGGGCTATTATCGCAAAATATGGTATCGTAAAAAAAGATATTTATAACTTCGACGAGACTGGATTTTTAATAAGGCTTTTTATGGTAACGGACATAGTAATTATTAATGCCAAAAAAAGTGAAAAACTTAAATAAGCGCAATAAGAAAATAAAGAATAAGTTATAATTATCCAGGTTATTAATTCCCAAAATTAAGTTATTCCGTTATTTATTATTATAACGGAAAAGAATCACCTTAAATTTTAATACCGTAATAACTTATTACCAGTAACCGATTAAAAGGTTATATTAAATAATAATAATTAAATAATTAATAAATTAAGTTTAAAATAAATTTAGGATTTCAATAAATATATTCGAACGTATACGATCGGTTTAAAACGTTTTTTTTATTTTCGATAACCATAAAAATTATTATTCGATAAAATTCGAAAAATATTACGCTAATCACGATATTATTACGTTTTATATAGCCGCGTATTTTTCGTATCAACTTTAAATTTTTAATGTATCTTGTTTTTTTGTTTTAAAACGCGTTTATTCGCGATATATCGAATACTTAATGCAACGTTATTATACTTATATTACTAAAGAAAATTTTCTTGCCGGCTTTTATAACGCGTTTTAAGTTGTTATAACGTTCGATAATATTAAATCTGGATTCGTAAAAGCTAAGTTTATTTTATTCGATTTTAATAACGTTTTTGCCAAATTAAATATTCCTTTAATTATCCTTACGCCGATTATCTTTTTTCTTACCTCTGTCGGTTCCATTTTTCCCTTAACGAAAACCTTTAAAACTATCCGCGAAATAATAAAATAAGGGTATTATTTAGAAAGAAAAATTAAAAATCGTTAAAGAAGTTCGCTTACCAAAATAATTAAATCGGTTAATCTTTTAACTAAAAGTAACTTATTACTTTTGTACGAAAATGCTTTTTTTCGGAAAAAAGTTACTTGATTGCGCGAAACGAATTACATCTTAAGTAAACGTCGAAAAATTAAAAACAAACGTTTTTAAAAAGGAGGAATATTTATTATACAAAAAGGATAAGTTCTTTTAGCCCAAAAAGAAAGGGGTAGGAAAAGAATATAGCTAATAACAACTAAAGCGGGTCGTCGCAAAAGGGTTAAAATTATGGAACGGAAGTGTAGCATTTGCGGCAAGTCCGGACATAATGCGCGTACTTGTAAAAAAGCTGTAGATACGTTTAACGAAAAAGAATCCGATTAGTTTGAATTAATTTGATATGTTGTTATTAAGTTATTTGGATTAATTGTTGCGAGGTGCCAAAAAGTGTTGCGCTTATGGGTGTGTGGCGCTTATGGGTGTGTGGCGCTTATGGGTGTGGGACGTTATACGGTTATTACCTTTTATAATTTAAATAAAATATTACCTTTTAATATAACTTAATTCCTAAAATTAGTTTTAATAATCTGTTATTATCAAACGTAACTAGCGCATACCTTATTACTTAATTTTTCACGATATTATTATTAATATAAACGGTGTAACTTATATTTAATAATTATTTGAAGTGATTAACCGTTGTATATTATATGCCTTTATTTAATAATATATTTAAACTTTAAATTAAATCTTTAATTTTATATTATTTAATAAATAACCCGCTTTTAAAAAAAGTTTTCAAGTTTTCGAAAATAATATTATAAGTTCCAATAACGAAAAAACTCGATTTAATCTTTTTTTTAAAAATACACTTTACGATAGATTGACTAATTAATTAACTGAGTTACGTAATTTATTAAGGATAAAACTAAACTTATACAGCTCTTCGAAAAAACTCGGAATTAGGAAATATTTAAAAAGTTAAACTACTTAAATAAGGAAATATAAAATAACTTAATGAACCGGATTAATTAATTTAATTAACATAACCAGTTTAAATAGTTTACTGTAAGGAGACTAGAAAGGTTTTGAACCTTATTAATCTTAACCCTTTTGATGGAACTCTTAGGAAGTGGTAATAACTTCTTATAAAATATCGTCTGAATTTCGAATACTTTTTAATTAAATTTAAAATATCTTTTTCTTCGAATTTAATTCGCTGTAGAATAATTAAAAAAAGGGGATTATTGAATTTAAAGCTATCTTTCGTAAGTAAGTTATTAATTCCCTGATATAAAAGGTCGGTAATAATTACGGAAACTTATTATACTTATAAAAAGTTCGAAAAAATAAAGAATAAAAGTACACGGAGTAATAAACGAAAATATTAAAACGGCAAATAAAATTAAGGATTTTAATTGAAAAATGTTAACTTTTAAATACAGTAACTTTTAAATCCGGTAACCTTTCGTTTAACTAATTTCGAAAATTAACTGAGGATGAAAGGTATTAATAATTACGTTTTTAACGACCAAAAAGAAACCTAAAAAAAACCATTCAAAAACGAACGCCTCGAAGAATTGGTGGATTATATCGCTATAATAATTAAAATTAACGGTCGATAATTCGCCTGGAAAATTCGATATTTCAAAAGCCGGTGAAATAATAACTTAGGCTATCCCCTTAATACGGGCATATTACGAAAAACGAATGTATTTTAAAAAGGAACAACTAGATCTATGACAATAAACAGAATATAATAATACCACCGACGTTAAATTTAATATTATCATTATAACAAAATAAAACATAAAACTTATAAATGCAAGATATTCGACAGATAACGATAATAATAAAATACTTCAATACCGGTTTCTTAAGAACTCTTCTGAAAGAACCAAAATAATAAAAATGAAGTAATTAATATAATCAAGATCAAGAACCATTATAATGCTCCTAAAACAATATAATAAAAACTGTAAAAAATAGAGAAAGTTATTTAAAATAATTATTTAAAAATAACAAATCGTTATTGTAAATCCTACGATAAGTTAAGAATTAAAAGATACGAACAATGAAAATAACTTACGGAAAACAAATTACTTTCCAAATTATGATAAAATGGCGATAACGATACGAATAATTCAAATTAAAGCTAAAATAAAGCTTTATTATTAACACAACTAAGTTAATACTGAAAATCACATAGTATTTACTTAAAACCCATTTATTACTTTAAATATATAAAAGAAAACAGTTATATATCGAATAAGGCCTTATACGAGTATATAACTAAAGGTTCGATTTTCATAATTAAACGAAAGAATATGTTAAAGGATAACAACAATACGAATATTTTACAATATACGCCTTTAAGGACATTATTAACGTTATTACAGTAACAGCAAATGAGCCCTAACGAAAGAGTTACTTAACTCAGAATTTTATTTATTATTTCAGATAATATAATTATAAAACGGAAAAAGATTAAAAGGATTAAATATTTATAGGAGTATTTTTAAAGATGATTAATAATTTAAACTTCCGATCAACGTTAACGAATAACCTGAATAAACGATAAAAACTTAAAAACCAAGTTTAGAAAAAGGATAAAGAAATAAAATAATACGATGCCTAATTTTAAGTACGATAAAACGATTAAACAAATGCCGACCATGAATATTTTAATAAGAGGCCTTTTAAAAGAAAGTTCTTTTACTTAGAAATATCTTATACCGATAAAAGAAATAATTAAAATGGTTATAACATTTTAACGAGGAAAATCAAAAACGTATTAACGCGTTATAAAACAATTTAAAAGGAAAACATTACCTATAAAGAAGCGGTAAAATGGTAAAACCCAAAGGAGCTCGCAAGGGGTTTTTAAAAAGGTTCTAAACGCGATAATATAAGCCGAAAATAATGTTATTATTCTATAAGTACGAATTAAAAGACATTAATTTACCGTATTTATAGCCTACGGAATAATCAAAAGTAATTATATTATATCGGATATAATTAATTAACTTCGATTATTATAAAAAAGAGATTAAGCGTTATATCGCCGAAAACGTAAAAGGCTAAGTATTTACCTATGACGAGGGAAAGACTACTTACAAAATTAATCATTTCTAAATTTTCATTGAAAAATGAAACTATATAACACACTTCGACGTCGATCCAATAAGAGATTGCGATATAATCCTCGGAAAATTATAGTTATATTAATATAGCCTCTTAATCCATTAAATAATGAATTAAATAAACTTCACTTTGTACCTTTTCGATAAAAAACGTAAAATACGAAAAGACTTTAATATTCGATCGAAAATAACGACGGATATAAGCCTAGAAATACGACAAAGGTTTCACTACTTACAGCAACAAAATATAAAAGAAATAGAAACATTGTTAAAAAATATAACGTATTATTATTTTTATTAACATAAAATTACGAAGCTTAAACGATGATTTAAAGCATTAACCTTTAAACCTAAAAACTATAAGAAACGTATTTTTATAATATTATAAATATAAATACTGTTTCGAAAAAACATAAAACGAAATGATTAAAATATACCAAATAAGACTACGAAATAAGCCTTGAGAAAGAAATAGGAACTAAAATTTGCCTGATTTATAATTTTAATAAAATAAAATTATTCGCATGACGTAAATACCTTACAAACAAACTTTAAAAAGGTTATATACGACGCTTTACTTTATTAACCGGATATTTCAGATTTCTATATTAAAGGAAACAAAACGTTCCATTTAATTATTAATTATAAATTACCAAATAATATTATTAATAAAAAAAAATACCATTACCTCTAATTAACGAAATAAGGATTACCTTTATAAAACAAATTAATTGTCCCTCAAGAAGACGTGACCGTATAGACAAAATTGGATAAAATAATCGATTGCTACCTCAATTCCTAGACTTTACTAAATCTATCCCTCTCGCAGCTCTTATTCGGGTCGATTCTTATCCGAAATCTGGAGGTTCTTCGCAATCCGGAGCAGCTGGGCAAACTATCATTCGTAGTTCTCCAGCTTACATCGTTCCAAAATCTGAACGTCGGAATTCTGAAGCCCGTTACTATTTTCCCCTTCCAGTTTCGACAACAGTTTCTCTATAATTTTTATATTTTCGGTTATAATCTTTTGCAAAATTCGATTACCGTTACGTTCATAAAATATATCGTAGCCGAAAATTAAAAGCTGAAATTAATTTATTTAAGAAAAAGTTTTTAAATCAATAATAACATTAATAACTTTAATTCGTTCGGTAATTTTATAAAGATTTTATACCGGGCAAAAGATAGTTTTTATAAAAAGCTTTTTATTGCGGAATATTAGTATCATATATTCGAAATTACGTGGTATAATATTTTGGTTAATGGGTAACTTAAAAAGGTACCATCAGAACGATCGAAGTTAATGTTTTTAAGCCTTTTTTAACTAACATTTAATATTTTTAACCGTAAGACTAGCGAGGGCTGCGAAAGCCTTTGATACACATTTATGATTTACCTTCAAGGTTTATCCTTAAGATTTATTATTAAGGTTTGGCTTTAGGGTTTATGTTTAAGGTTTACTTTTAGGGTTTATCTTTAATGTTTATCGCATCAAGCTTAACATCTTTTAAGTTAAATTATTTAACTCTGCTGAACCGTGGAGCCAGCGAGTATAAGGTTTATCAAGGTCGAGGCTTGTTGGCAATTACGCATCAGTCGGCGTCAGAGGAAGGCTTTATAGAACTGAGGTATACAATCTATCCTCACCGTGAAAACCATTAATTAGTTACCATGTTTGAAGATACTGGGTATAGTATCTATCGTGGAAATTATATCATGGAATGATTTTCTGTATATTTGGCTGAGCCTGGAAAATAGGACTTCAACCAAGATTAACCTTGCATAAAACAAATTAATTCATAAATTTAAACCTTAAGAAAATACAACCAAATCCGAATTAAATTGGGATATAAATGCAAAACTGTTTTTAACACGAAATACGGACATTTTAAATAATTGGTTATACTTTCGGATTTATAAAGCTATTAATAATTTTTTAGGAAATAATTAACAATGTAATTAAAACGTATCTAGATATTGTCGATATTCTTTACTTTGACGACATTCTGACTGCCTTAAAAAACAAAGAAGAAAGTGTGAAATACGTTTATATAATTTTGCAAGCATTATAAAATAGTTTTATATTAATTAATATAAAGAGACACCAGTTATATATATATAAAGTGAAAGTTTTAAGATATATTATTACTTTTCAATATATCTAAATAAATCTTAAAAAGCCGTTATAATATACAAATAAAACGTATTTACTATAATTAAAGAAGTATAAACCTTTTTTAGCTTTACGACTTATTAAAAGGAAATAAACCCGGTTAAAAAATAAAATAAAAAGAGCTTTTTAGGAAACTAAAAACGTAATTATTAATAACATAATATTAATTACGTACGACTTTAATTGTTTAGTTAAGTTTAAAACTAACGTTTCAGGTTAGCCTTTAAGCAGAATAAGCGAATACCGTAATAATTAACGGGACTTAGATTCTATCGGATTTTATAATTAAAAACTAAAGGAAATAAAAATAAATTCTGATATTCCCGGCAAAAGATTTATAATTATTATTAATACTTTGTCAAAGTTTATATATTATCTGATGAAAAACCTTTATGAAATTTAAGCATATACGGATTACAAAAGCTTTACTTACATTATTATTACCAAAGAGTTAAGAGGATAATATTTATATTACGGCGAGAAATTAGTAAAACATGACTTTATTATTATTTATCAAAAAGAATTAAAATTAATAAAAAAACGCCTGTTACTAAAAGACGTACTTAAAAAGGAATATTTAAAATTAACGATTAAATTTCAATATTACAGGACAAGGGTACTTATAATTACGATAAATAATAATGATCAAACTGACACACTTTAATGTATATGAAAGAAATCTAAAAATATAACGATAATTTACTTAAAAACTAAAGAATGAAAAGAATAAGAATCGTAGAAAATACCAAAAACCTACTAATACAAATATACACGAATATTAGCTATACGGATACTTAAAAATCTATAAAAACTTAAAACCATTATAACGTATTTATTACTTTCTTAAAATAAAATCAATAATAAAAGAAAGACGATAATAATGCCACATATATAATAAGTCAAAGGCTCGATGATATAAACTATACGGAAAACTATAGCTATTATTAATAGCAAAACGACTATAAAATTCCGTTACTTTCGATTTTATTATAAAGCTCCCATTATAAAAAAAAGGGTTAATTACGAAGGTACATTACGATAGTATTTTTATAATCGTTAACCGATTTTCTAAATGTTTTATTTTTTTACTATATAATAAAAATACGATTATAAAATACTTAATTCACATCTTTTTAAAGCACATCTTAAATATATATGGATTATTAATAAAAGAATCTTTATAAAAATGGTATTTATTTAAAAGTTATAACAAAGGTTGATAATATAACTAAACTTAAATTATAAATTATCTAACCTATTTAAACCCGAAATAAAAGTATAAATTAATAAAGATCTAATTAAATATTAAAAGCTTATTTACAATATTATAATAATTACGAATAAAACGATTAACCTGAAACGTTACTTATCGCGTAATTAACTTATAATAGTAATTGTTCCGAAAATACTAAAACCACTTTAATAAATACTAACTTTAACTTTATATTAAAGGTTTAAAAGGACGTATAAAAGAAAGGACTAATTAATATTAAAATAATACTTATATTAAAACAACCTAAATATTTATATGTCAAAATAAAAACGGAACTTAACTTCGAACGGATTTAAATAAAAGATATTATAACCAAAAAAGTTAAAAAACTTAATTTTCTAAGAAAAAGGTTAATCTCCTTAATTACTAAAAATATCCGAAGTAAACAGGTAAACAGAAATCTCAATATCAAATATATCAGCTTATATAAAGTCGCCAAAAGCAAATTTGAAAATAATTACAAATTAAAATTACCATCTAAAGTTAAACTTGATTTAATATTTCATATTTCTATACTTAGATTAACGGTAAATATTATCAAAATTAATATAAGGCACAAAGAAAAAATAGAGAAAGATATACCTATATACGAAATAATAAAGGTTTTGAATATACGGGGAAAAGACCAACTTCCAGAATACTTAGATAAATGGAAAAATTACCCAAATTCCGAAAATATTTACAATTTTGCCAAACTCCTTATAAATACTTGACGACTCTTAAAGAACTTTCATTAATAATACTAGAAACGTTTAAAATAAGTTCTCAATTTAGGTTTGCTAAAACAAACGAATTAAGAATACTTAATTCAAACTAATTAACTACCTCCGCAACTTAAACGGCCTACGCGGCAGCCTTTACCTCGGCTCTTTTTTACCGCTTTAATTCATTTAAATCCTTAACATTACAATAAACTATTTTAACTGCCTTCTTTCGTAAAAGCTTTTCGTGCTTACGGAAACGTTATAAACAAACAGACGCTTCGAAAAATAACGCTTTAACTTCCTTTTTCTCACGCTTAATCCGGTTCTTTTTACGGAAAACGCGAAATATCGATTACGAATGCATCTTACTAAAGTTACAATTAACGTAATTTTTATTAACATAAAAGCTATAACGAACTTTACCCTTTACGATAATATAATTAAAACGGTTAATACGAAAGCAAGCCGAATACCGAAATATATTTACGCTAAACCTAATAACAAAATGAAATAAACTTTTATAATAATTTAAGTTAAAATCTGAGTTTTTTTGGTTTTTCGAAATACGACTAAACGTAAATATAATAATCAAAAAAAGAAAAAGGAGAAATAAAGAAAAAGTAAAAGATTTCTTTACTTATTTAATCGAAAACAATAAATGATCTTTAAAGGTAAAATTTTTAAAAAGGGAAAATCGTATTATAACCCAGCTAGTTTTAGCCTCCCAAACGGTCGAAACAATAAGCAAAAAAACCCCCGACCGGATATATTACGTAATCAAAAAGTCGAACGCAATCGGTGCGACCATAGTCGATTAATTATCGAACGGGATCTATTCGACCATATTCGATTATGGAAAACAAAATAACATATATACACTTATTACCTCTTATAATTTAAATAAATTACGAGCTTATAATACAATTTGGTTATTTAGATTACTTTTAACAACCAGCTATTACCAGACGTAACTGTCGCATACCTTATTGCTTAGTTTCCTACAAGATTACTGCTAATATAAACCATACGACTTGGGTTTAATAATTAGTTAAACAGATCAGCCGTCACAGTTAGCTTTTAGAGACGGTAATTCTTTCGTCCAATTAACGTCGAAAATTAATTAAGAATAAAAAGCATTAATAACCAGGCTTCTCAACGTCTTAAAAAGTTTAAAAGGATTTATTTAAAAACGACCGCCACGAAAAATTAATAGATTATATCGCTATAATAATCAAAATCGATAACAATGTTACGAACCAACACCTTACCAACTGGGGCACACGGTCGGGACAAGACCTAAGACAAATACCGACCAGGGTCACGTGACCAAAAACAAGATGGTCGAATACAATCGGTTCGACCATATTCGATTAATAGTCGAACAAAGTCGGTTCAACGACATTCGACCATAAAAAATCAAAATAAAATATATACAGGCGTTACTTTACGTAGTTTAAATCACCAGCTTATAATATAACTTGGTTACCTAAATTACGTTCAACAATCTGTTATTACCAGACGTAACTATTGCATACCTTTTTGCTCAGTTTCCTACGACATTACTACCAACATAAACCGTATGACTAGGTTTAATAATTAGTTAAACCCTTTAACCGTTATACGTTACAAGCTTTTATTTAATGATATTTTTAAACTTTAAGCAATACCCCTCGACATTATATTATTCAGCAAGCAGCCCGCTCTTAAAAGAACTTTTCAGGTCCCTAAGGACAATACTATGAGTTCTGATAACGAAAAGCTCGACTTAGTTTCTCCTAGGAAGCAGCTCTACGTCGACTTAACTAGTTAACTAACGCGATTACGCGGCTTACTAACGATAAAACCAAACTTACTCATACGCTCGAGGAAACTTGCAACTAATTAAAACCCCAGAAAATCGAATTAGCTAAACAAACAAATATGAAATAACCCGATCAACAGGATCAGCCAGCCTAACTAGCATAGCCTACCGAGGCAGCCTACGGCAAGGAAATCGAAAAGGTTTTAAAACTTATTAAACCCGCCCCTTTCCACGGAACCACTACTAAATTATAATAATTCCTTATAAAGTATCGCGTATACTCTAAGTACTTCCTAATTAAGTTTATAATATTTATTTTACGAATCTAGTTTACTGTAAAATAATTAATTAGAAACGCCGCTACATAGTTTAAACTCGTTCTCCGTAAATGAGTTATTAATCCTTCCGAATGAAAGTTTATAGTAATTATAATAATTTATAACGATTCCGAAAGATTCGAAAAAAAGTTAAAAAAAGCGTTCGGGATAATAAAAGAAAAGATAAAGGCCGAAAACAAAATTAACGATTTAAAACAAAAAGGATCAACTTCCGGACACGGTAATTTCTTTATGCAATTAACTTTAAAATTGACTGGGGATAAAAATCATTAATAATTACGTTCTTTGAAGGCCTCAAAAAAGTACAAAAGGTTATTTAAGGATAAACGCCTCGAAAGGTTGGTGAATTATATCGTTATGGTAGTCAAAATCGACGACCGATAATACACCTAAAAAATGCGATGTTTTAAGAACCTATAAAATAATACACCAAAGCATTTTTCTAATACCAATACGTTATAAGAAACAGATTCATCCTATAAAACAGCACTAGAACTTATAAGATTAGGCGTGATTTAATAATTTAACCCTTATATTATTAAGTGATATAATTATAACAAAATAGAATCTAAGACTTATTAATATAAAGCATTAAAAAAGTTACCATAAAATACCAGGATACCGGTCTCTTAAAAACCTTTTCGAAATAACTAAAGTAATAATAATAAAGTAATTAATATAATTAAAATCCGAAATGACTATGATCTCCATAAAACGACATAAAAAGAATCATAAAAAACAACAAAGTTAATTTAAATAATTATTTAAGAATAACGAATGTTTACCAGAGGACATATAATAGCTTAATAGCGAAAAGAATATAACGGATAAAAAAAGCTTATAAAGAATAAGTTACTTTCCGGCTTTTAATAAAAAAAGAGATATGGTGTAAATAGTTAAAATTAAATATATGGATTAAGAAATATTAAGTACAAAATAAAGCCCTGTTATCAACATAATTCAACGGATACGAAAAATTATATATTATTTATTATAAACGTACTTAGTATGTGAAATATATAAAACCATAATAATATAGAGAAAAACGGATTATACGAATATTTAATCAAAAGTTCGACTTTTAAAATTAAATGAAAAGGGATCTTAAAGATTAACGATATAAATATTTTAAACCGTATACCTTTAAAAGCGTTATTAACATTATTACGGCAGTAACAAATTAACCTCAAAAAAAGTTACCTAAACGAAGATCTTATGTATTACTTTGAATAATGCGATTATGAAACGGAAAAAAAAAGTTCTATTAAATAATTATAAATGTATCTTTAAAAATAAGTAATACTTTAAACTTGGGATTAACTTTTATAAATAATCTAAACGAACGACATAAAATTAAAAACAAGATCGGGAAAAAAACCGAAAAAATAAGAATATACGATAATTGATTATAGATGTGATGAAAAAATGTAAACAGATCTGGAACCAAAATATATTAGGAAAGAAAACTTTTAAACGTAGATCTTTTTACTCGAAGTTATTTTAGGCCGACGGAGAGGACAATTAAAATAATTATAAGCCCTTAATTAATAGAATTAAAGAAGTATTAAATCATTAAAAGGCGATTTAAAAAGCGAACGTTACTTATAAGAATGTTGTAAAATTATAGAACTTTAAAAGGTTAACAAAACCTTTTTAGCAAGGCTTTAAAGGTAATGATAAAAGCTAAAAATGACTTTATTATTTTATAAATATAAATTAAAACGTACTGGTTTATCATATTCATAGATTAGGGAATAACAAAAGGTAATGATATTATACCGCATATAATTAATTAACTTCGATTATTATAAAAGAAAGAAATGGGACTTTACATCGCCGAAGACGTAAAAGGTTAAATATTTATTTACGATAACGAGAAGATCATTCGTAAAATTATTTACCTTAAAATCTCTGTTAAAAAACGAAACTAAATAACAAATTTCGACATCGTTCTGATAAAGAACTAGCATATAATCATCAGAAAATTATAGTTATATTAATATAACCCTTTAATGGATGCAGTAATTAGGTAGGTAAAGTTCACTTTATACCGTTTTGATAAAAAAAAGTAAAAAAAAGAAAAGATCTTAATATTCGATTAAGGACGGTAACCAATATAGGCAGAAGGATACCATAAAAACCTTATCACTTATAAAGAAAATAAAGGTATTATAAAGAAATACGACGGATTATTATTATCATCGAAACCAAATTGTAAAAGATAAAGGATTATTTATTGCATTAACTCCTCAAGCTAGAAACTATGGCCAACGTACTTTTACCGTATTATAAATATAAACGACTATTTCGAAAAAAGCTCGAAAGGAAATTACCGGAATATAATGCATAATACCATAAGATAGTTCTTGAGGAAAGAATATTAATTAGATTTTATGCGATTTATAATTTTAACGAAATAAAATTATAGGCATTACGTAAATACCTAAAGGATAAGTTTCGGAAACGTTATATACGATGTTTTAGCTTATTAACCGGATATTTTAGATTTTTTGAATTTAACGAAGAACGGACAATTACGTTTAGTTATTAATTATTTATAATTAAACGATATTACGGCTAAAATTAAAAGGCGACTGTTTTTAATTAACGAGATAGAAAACCGTTTTTACGAAATAAACTAATTTACGAACTTAAACCTGAGAAAAGATATAATCAAATCCGTGTTAAGCTAAGATACGAATAAAAAATAGCTTTTAAAACGAAATACGGATTTTCTAAATACATTATTATACTTTTCGGACATACGAAGGTATTAACAACTTTTTAACGAATAGTTAACTATGTACCTCGGGGATACTTAAACATTTTCGTTTTTTGTTGCGGCGACGACATTCTTATTTACTCGAAAAATAAGGAGGATTATATAAAATATATTTATATAATTCTTTAAGACTTAGAAAACGTTAATCTATTAGTTAATATGAAAAAACAGCCAGTTGTAGACATAAAAAATGGAATTTTAGGACATATTATTACCCTAGGGTATATTAAAATAAAATTTAAAAATATCGTTATAATATAGAAATAAAAGATGCCTACCATGATTGAAAAAAGGCTTACCTTTTTTGGATTTGCTAAATATTATCAGAAGTGTATTCGATATTTTAATAAAATAACTATCCTATTATTTACCTTAACAAAAAAAGGAAATGAGTTTTTTTAAATGATAAAAACGAAAGTAACCTTTTAAAAAATTAAAAACGTAATTATTAATGAGCTAATACTAATTATATACGACCTAAACCGCTTAATTAAACGTAAAACCGATATTTCGAATTACGCTTTTCACGTAACAGCCGGATACCGGGATAATTAAAGTAACTTATACCCTATCACCTTTGATTCTTACAAATTAAAAAAAGCAGAATTAAGTTATAGCATTCCTGATAAAACATTCACAGTTAATATTACAGCCTTCTGAAAATTTAAACATTGTTTTAAAAAAAGCCTGCATCAAATTAAAGTATATACAGATTATAAAACCTCGCCTATTTCACTACTACCAAAGAACTAATACAAAGATAATTACGTTACGCCGGAAATCTAATAAAGTACGACTTTATTATCATTTACTGAAAAGCATCAAAAAAATAATAAAGCAAACGCATTTAACCAAAAACCACATTTAAAAAAGAAAATAATTAAAGTTAATTACCAAATCTTCGACATTACGCCAAAGAATACTTACAACGACGAGAAATAACAACTATTAAAATAGCACTACTTAACTTATACTGGAAAGTCTAAAAATATAATAACAACTTACTTAGGAACAAAAAAAATAAAAAAAGCATAAGTTTCAAAAAAAGAAAATACTAGTAGGAAACATATACGAACATTAACTATACGGATACCCAGGAATCCATAAAACCTTAAAACGACTATAACACACTTCTTTCCTAAAATAAAATTAATAATAAAAGAAGTACGAGAATAATGCTATATATGCAATAAGGTAAACATTCGACGACATAAATCATACGAAGAATTATAACCACTATTAGTCGTAAAGAGACCATAAAAATTAATTACTTTTAACCTTACTACCAAACTTCCATTAACGAAACACCTAACTACAGGCATATATTACGATAGCATCTTTATAATCATTAACGATTTAGCAAATTCTCCTACTTTCTACCATATAACGAGGATACAGACGTCCAATAAATAGCAGACATCTTTTTAAAACATATCTTAAAAATACACATATTATTAACGGAAACTATTTTAAATAAACAAATAACATTGATTTCGCAATTTTAGCAGGGACTTCTGGCATAACTAAGACAAAATTATAAACTATCCAACGAATTTAAACCTTATATAAATGGACAAATAAAAAGAACTAACTAAATATTAAAAGTTTACGTAGGGTATTATATGAACTACGAACAAAGTAATTAGGTTCAGAACTTACCTATCGTATACCTAGCTTATAATACTAATTATTACAAAAGCATTAAAACGACCTTAATAAATAGCAACTTTAGTTTTATACTAAAAGTTTATGAAAACGAGTATTATAAAGGACTTATTAACGTTAAAACCAATCTTATATTAAAACAACTTAAATAACTATAGGTAAAGATAAAAACTAAAGTCGAATTCGGAAGCGACCAAATAAAAGAATATTATAGCGAAAAAAAGGGTAAAGAAATTAACCGTCCAAAGAAAAGATAATTTACCTAGCTACTAAAAATATTCAGACTAAGTGATCTAATAAAGAACTTAATTTTAAATATATCTGCCTATATAAGATTACTAAAAAATGTTAAAAAATAATTATTAATTAAAATTGTTATCAAAAGTTAAACGTTATTAAACCTTTTATATTTCCTTACTCGAGCTAACAGTAAATATTATTAAGCTTAATATAAAGTATGAGAAAAAGGCAGAAAAAGATATACCCATATACGACGCAAAAGAAATCCTACATATAGGTTAAAGAAACGGACTTACTTAATACCTAGTTAAATAAAACATTACCTAGACTTCGAAAATACCTGGAAACCCGCCAAAAACCTGACAAATGCCTAACGCCTTCTGAAGAATTTTTACTAACAGTACCAGCAGCGTTTAAGGTAACCTCTTAATCCGGATCCGTCGGAAAGGACCAGTTAATGGCCTCTGGACCAGACCAGTTGACCATCTCGGCGGTTTAAGCGACTCGCGCGGCGGTTTCTACCTCAGCTATTTCCTGCCGCTTTAACTTATCCAGATCCTTGATACCATAACGAACCATTTCGGCAGCCTTTTTTCGTAAAGGTTTTTCTTACTTACGGAAACGTTATAAAGGGGCAAGCGCCTTAAAAAACGACGCTTCGGTTTCCTTTTTCTTACGCTTAATCCGATTTTTCTTACGAAAAACGCGAAGCATTAACTATAACTTTACCCTATCAAAATCGCAGTTAACGTATTTTTATTAATATAAAAGTTATAACGAACTTTTCCTTTTATAATAATATAATTAGAACGGTTAGTACGAAAATAAGCCGAATACCGAAGCATACTTACGCCAAACTTATTAATAAAACGAAATAAATTTTTGTAACGATGCGGATTAAGATCCGACGTCTTCTTATTTTTCGAGATATGACCAAATACAGATCTGATAATTAAGATAAAAGAAAAAAGTAAAACGAAAAAGAAAAATTACTTACCAACTGGAAGCAGCCAATAATCTCCAAGGGCAAAAATTCTGGAAGAGAGAAATCGTATTACGAACTAATACCTTACCAGTTTAAGCATACAGCCGGGATAAAACGTAAGATAAGCACCGACCAAAATTATGTAACCAACAAAAGGTAGTCGAACATAATCGATTCGACTACACTCGATTAATAGTCAAATATAATCAATTTAACTACAGTCGATTAATAACCGAATAGAATCTGTTCGACCATATTCAACCAGAGAAAATCAAAATAAGATGTATATATTCGTTACTTTTCGTAATTTAAATTACCAGCTTATAATATAACTTAGTTACTCAGATTACTTTTAACAATCTGCTATTACTAGACATAACTATTGCATACTTTTTTTCTCAGTTTCCCCCGACATTACTGCTAACATAAACCGTACGACTAGGTTTAATACTTGGTTAAACCTTTTAGCCATCGTAAATAAACAGTAGGCCTAAAAAGCTCGGCACTTTAAGGACTGGCAAAATAACAAATTAAGGTATTCCCTTGGTATGAACATACGACCAAAAACCTATATATCTTATAAAACAGCACTGGGACCAATGCAGATAAAAGCAATACAGCAGTAGGACCGACGCTAGATTCAGCACTACTATTATAATAAAATGGGATATAAGGCCTACTAATATAGAATGCTAAAAAACTAACAACAGAATAGCCAAATACTAATTCCCTGGGGACTTCCTCGAAATAATTAAGGTAATAACAATATATCAATTAACAGAATTAAAATCAATGACAATTATAACCCATTAAAGTAGTACAACAAGGATTACACAAAGCGAAAAAGCTATTTTAAGTAACTATTCAGGAATAATAAACTCTTACCATAAAACTTATAATAACTTAATAACTAAAAGAACGGCTGATAAAGAAGTTAATAAAGGATAAGTCACTTTTCCAATCATAATAGAAACGGCGATAACGGTACCAATAGTTAAAACTAAACGCATAAATTAAAACATACCAAGGTTAAGATAAAGTCTTACTAACAGAACAGACAAACCGGTATGAAAGATTATATAATATTTATTTTAAGTGTACTTAGTAGCTTTAAAAGATAAAGAAATTACAAGGGATCGAAGAACGATATATATAAATACAAACCCAGACATTCGACGTTTACAACTAAACAAGAAAGAATTTTAAGGATTAACGACAATATAAATACCTAAGGGCATAGGCCTTTTAGGACAACATGACCGTTATTACGGTATTAATATATTAGCCTAAAAAAAAGGCTGCCTTGACGAAAGCCCTATATACTATTTAGGAACATACAATTATAAAATAAAAGAAAAATAAATCTATTAAATAATTATAAAGGCATCTTCCGAAATAATTAATAACTTAAATTTCCGAGGAAGCTTTACGAATAACTTAAAGAAATGATAAAGAATGAAGGATAAAATTTAGAAAAGAAAAGAAAAACTAAGGTAATACGACGTTTAGTTTTAAACATGACAAAACTAAAATGAAAGAAATCTCGCACCGGAATATATTAACAGAAAAGGGTTTTTAACGTAAGTTTTCTGTTTCAAAATTAGCTTACGCCGAGAGGAAAAACAATTAAAATAACTATAAGTTCTTAACTAATAAATTTAAAAACGTATTAAGGCGTTAAAAGACGATTTAAAAGGCGAACGCCACTTATAAGAAAATCGAAAAATGATAAAACCCGGAAAAACTAGTAACAGCTTTCGAAAGGAGCTTTAAACGTAACAATAAAAGCCGAAACTAACCTTATTACCTTATAAATACCAATTAAAATATATTAATTTTCTGCATTCCTAGATTACGGAATAATTAGAAGTTTTTATATTTTATCGAATAGAATGAACTAAACGAAACTACTATAAAAGGAAGAAATAAAGATTTATATAGCAGAGAACGTAAAAGGTTAGGTATTTACTTATGAAAACGGAAATACTAGCCGTAAGATTAACTATTTCGAAATTTTCGTTAAACAATAAAGTTTAATAACGAATTTGGATATTGTTGCGAAAAGCAATCACGATATAATGCTTGGAAAACTATAATTAGAGGAATATGGCTTTTTATTAGATTAAGTAATTAACTAAATAAAGTTTATTCTATATCCTTTTAATAAAAAAAGATAAGATCAGAAAAGACTTTAATATTAAATCGAAAATAATAGCGAATGCAACGATAAGAAGATAACAGAAATCTTACTACCTATAGAGATAAAACATAAAGAAAATAAAGGTACTATAAAAAATGTAACGCAATATTAATACTATTAAAACATAATTACGAAAAATAAACGATTACTTAAAACATTATCACCCAAAATTAAAAATAATAACTCATATAGTTCCATAATACCATAAATACAAACCATTGTTTGGAAAAAAAAAACTCAAAACGAAATTACCCAAATATAACGAATAAAACTACGAAATAATCTTTTAAAAAGCAGTTTAACCTAGTTTTAGCCGATCGACAAACTTAATAAAATAGAATTATAGGTATTGGATAAATATCTTATAAATAAGCTTATAAAAGGCTATATATAACGATTTATTTCATTAACCGGATATCTCATATTTTTTTATATGAAAAACAAAATGGAAAACAATGCTTAAATATCGATTATCAACAGTTAAACGATATAATAACTATAAATAAAACGCTATTACACTTAATTAATAAAATGGAAACTCGTTTTTACCAAACAACCGAGTTTATGAACTTAAACCTTAAAAAAGGAAATAATTAAATCGATATTATATTAGAATACGAATGAAAAACAGGCTTTAAAACGAAATACGGACGTTTTAAGGACATTATCATGCCTTCCGGCCTTATCAACGCATTAATAACTTTTTAATAAATAATTAACTATATACTTAAAGGATACCGAACCATCTTTATTATTTATTACTTCGATAATACTTTTATTTATTCGAAAAACAAAAACGAATATATAAAATACGTTCATGCAACATTTCAAACCTCACAGAACGTCAACCTACTCGTTAACGTAAAGAAAAGCTAATTATATATATAAAAATATAACTTTTAAGAAGTATTATTACCATAAGAATATTAAAATGGACCCTAAGAAAATCGCTACTGTATAGAAATATATCATAATTAAGGAAGTACAAATTCTTTTCGGATTTGTTAACTATTATAAAAGGTTCATTCGGTACTTTAACAGAATAGCTATACCGGTATTAAACCTAACAAAAAGTTTCCTTCAAATAACAAAAACGAAAAAGAGCTTTTCAAAAAACCAAGAATAGAATTATTAACAAATTAGTATTAATCATATATAACTTCAACCGCGTAGTTAAACGTAAAACCGACGCTTCGGTTTATGCTTTAATGTAATAACCGGATACCGCAATAGTTAAAATAACCTCCATCCTATTGCCTTTTATTTTTATAAACTAAATAAAGCAAAATCAAATTACGGCCTTTACAACAAAATATTCATAACTATCGTTAAGCCTTTCCGAAAATTCAGACATCATCTTAAAAAAGCCTTTATTTAAATAAAGTGTATACGTATTATAAAAAACATATTTATTTTACTACTACCAAAGAATGAAGAGAACGATAATTATGTTACGTTGAGAAATTAACAAAGTACGATTTTACTATTATTCATCAAAAAGAAAATCGGAAATTAATAAAATAAACGCACTTAATCGAAAACCAAACTTACAAAAAAGATTAGTTAAGGTTAACCACTAAGCTTTCGATATTACTCTAAAAGAACACTTATAACCAGATAAATAATACTGATAGAGGCAGTACCCCTTAATTTAGACCAGAAAATCTAAAAGATATAACGATAACCAACTTAAAAACTAAAAAATGAAAGAAAGGTTAAATCTTAAAGAAATACCAGGAAACATTAAGACGAAATATATATGAAAACTAATTACATAAACACCTGAGGACTTATGAAACTGAAAATAATTATAACGTACTTATTACTTTCTCGAATTAAAATGAATAAAAAAGGAAATACGACAATCATACCATATATATAATAAGGTAAAAAATCGACGATACGAACCATATAAAAACTACGGTTATTACTAATCGCAAAACGACTATACGATTTAATTACTTTTAACTTTATTACTAAGCTTGTATTATTAAAAGGCCTAATTACAGGTATATATTACGATACTATTTTCGTAATCGTTAACCGATTTCTTAAACTTTCTAATTTTTTACCATATAAAAGAAATACGGATATAAAATAACTAACTTATATCTTTTTAAAACATATCGTAAAAATATCCGGATTATTAATAATTATTATTTTAAAAAAAAACTAATATTTATTTGCGAAGTTTAATAAAGACTCCTAATATAATTAAGCCTAAATTATAAGTTATTTAATGGATTTAAACCCTAAATAAACGAATAAATAAAAAAGACTAATCATATATAGAAAGCGTATTTACAATATTATATTAATTACAAACAGGATGGTTAAATTTGAAGGCTACGTATTGCATAATTAATTTATAGTATTAATTATTACAAAAATACTAAAATGATTCCAGTAAATGTTAACTTTTATTTTACACCTAAAATCTAGAAAAACGTATATAAAAAGGAACAGATTAACGTTAAAACAATCCTTACCTTAAAATAATTTAATTAATTATACGTAAAAATAAAACCAAAACTTAAATTCGAACGTAATTAAATTAAATAAATATTATAACTAAGAAAGATTTAAAAAACCAACTTTTTAAAAAGGAGAAAGAATTTACCTAATTATCAAAAACATTCAAATTACACGACTAAATAAAAAACTTCATTTCATATTCATCGGCTGTGACGGCTAAGGGGTTTAACCAACTATTAAACTTAGTCGTACGGTTTATGTTAGCAATAATGTCGTGGGAAACTAAACAATAAAGTAAATAATAATTACGTCTGGTAGTAGCTGATTGTTAAAGGTAATCTAAGTAACTAAGTTATATTAAAAGCTGAAGCTATCTAGACTATGGTAATAATAAGCGTATATATCACAGATTAGATATCCTTAGAGAAGACGAATCCATCCTTATCCGTATTATGTAAGTGCATAAATATCTTTGGATAAGACGAATCCATCTTTATCTATGTTATATAAGTGTATGGATATTTTTGGATAAAACGCATCCATCCTTATCTATATTATGTAACTCCGGGTAGTAATTATTTTATCTCGTTCCAACCGTATGCCCAAGTAGGGAAGGTGTTAATTCGTAACACGATATCTCCCCTTCATAATATTTACCCTTAAAGATCTCCAAACTTGGTAAGTCTTCTCTTCTTTTTACCATACCCATTATACTTAAAGGGATTATTAAGAAAGTTGGTAAGCCGCAACAGCGCTTTGATCAGAAAAAAGAGCGTAAAAAGTTAGCCTCCGGTGTCGAGAACTTTGGTTTCGAAGTTATACCTTATTCTGCGGATTTCGTACGGAAAGAAAAATGTATTATGCCGGAGAATGTAGCTTATTATTAAAATTATGTTCTCCACAGGCGATATTGTAACGGTTCGGGCATCCCGATTAATTCTTTGCATAACATTTCGCGGGAAAAGGAACGGTTAAAGCGTAAAGAGGCTCTCGCCGTAAAGCGGCTTTTCCAATCCCAAAAGGAGATAAACAAGGCTTCAAAACGTATAAGTAAAGCCATAGTTCGTTTACAGCGGTGACGTTAATAATAAAAGTTCCTTTATACCAAAGGTATCGAAGTAATTAATCGTGGTTTATAATCGTTAAATAAATTAGAAGAATAAAAAAGGCTAAGGTAAAGGCCGTTAGGCAGGCTATTTAAGCTGCGGGGGTGGCGAACTTATTTGGTCCCGAAACCGCTAACTGGCCTTTTTCAGCGGACCCCGGTTAAGAAGCTACTTTGAACGCTGCCGATTTTGCTGGTAAAAGTTTCTTAACAGGCGTTGGGCATTCATAAAATTCTTAACGGGTTCCCAGGTATTCTCGAAGTCCGGGGAGTTTTTCCATTTAATCAGGTATTCGGTAAGTCCATTTTTTCGCGTATGTTTATAATCCTTTTTACTTTGTATATCGGTATGTCTTTTTTTGACTCTTTTTCGGATCTTATATTAACTTTGATGGTATTTGCTGCTAACTTAAATAAAGAATCGTAAAAAACTGGGTAAAGGTTAAGCTTAGGTAATAGTTTTAATTGGTAATTGTGTTCTAAGATTTTCTTGATGATCTTATATAATCCGATATATTTAAACTTAAGTTTTTTATTAGGTCGTTTAATCTGTATGTTTTTAGTAACTAGATAAACCATCTTTCCTTCCTGGAAGGTTAATCCCTTTAACCTTTTTTAATCATAATATCTTTTTATTTAATTACGTACAAATTCAAGTTTTATCTTTATTTTTACATATAACCTTTTAAGTTATTCTAATATAAGGATTGCTTTAACATTAACAGGCTTTTTACGTATATCTTTATAAACTTCGGGTATAAAACCAAAGTTGGCATTTACTAAAGTCGTTTTGATACTTTTATAATAACTGGTATTATAAGCCAGTTATGCGTTAAGCAGCTTTTAAACCTCCTTATTTTGTTCGTAATTAATATAATATTATAGGTACGTTTCTAGTATTTGGTTAATTCTTTATATTTATCCGTTTCTTTAGGGTTTAAATGCGTTAAACAGTTTGTAATTTAGGCCTAATTATGGCATAAATCCTTATTAAAATTTCGAAGTAAATATTATTCCTTTATGTGAAATAAGTTTTATTGATATCCCGTATATTTTTAAGATATGTCTTAAAAAGATATAAGCTAGTTATTTTGCGTTTACATCTTCGTAATATAATAGAAAATAAAAAGCTTTTGTAAATCAGTTAACGATTACCAAAATATTGTCGTAATATATGCCCGTAATTAAGTTTTCTAATAATGGAAGCTTAATAATAAAGTCGAAAATAATTAAGTCCTATAATCGCTTTGTAACTGATAATGGCTGTAGTTTTCCGTATGGACTATATCGTTAAGTTTTTATCTTATTGCAGATATGGTATTATTATCGTATTCTTTTTATTATTAATTTTATTTTAAGGAAGTAATAAATACGTTATAATCGTTTTAAAACTTTATAAATCCTTAGGTATCCGTATAATTAATGTTCGTATATATTTCGTATTAATATTTTCTAATAGTCTTTTAACACTTATACTTTTTCCATTTTTTCATCCTTAGGTAAATTGTTATTATATTCTTGGATTTTCCGGTATAAGTTAGGAAGTGCTGCTTTGATTATTGCTATTTGTTGTAGTTGCAGGTATCCTTTTGGTATTGTATTGAAAATTTAACGGTTAACCCTAATCACCTTTTTTTCGAGGTCCTGTTTTTAATTTAGTATGTTTGCTTTGCGGTTTTCCGAACCTTTTTTGTATTTAATAACGAAATCGTATTCTGCTAGTTCTTCGGCGTAGCGTAATTATCGTTCTATAAGTACTTTCATGGTGGTAAAAAGAATAAGGTTTTTATAATCGGTATATACCTTAATTTAATAAGAGTTTCCCTTAAGGTAATATTTAAACTTTCGGAAAACCTTAATAATAACTATAAACCTTTTATTGGGAATGCCATAATTTAATTTTATTGCCTTTAATTTATAAAAGTAAAAGGCGATAAGGTATAAGTTACCTTAATTATCGTAATATCCGGTTGTTACGCCCAAAGCGTAATTCGAGGCGTTAGTTTTAAGTTCGATTAGGCGGTTTAGGCCGTATATAATTAATATTGTCTCGCTGGTAATCACATATTTAATTTCCTAAAAAGTGGCTTTAGTTTTTATCATCCAAAGAAATTATTTCCTTTCCTTCTTAAATCAAATAATAACGTAGCTATTTTATCAAAGCTGTAAATATACTTTTTGTAATAATTAGCAAATCCGAAAAAGGCTTGTACTTTTTTAACTGTAATAAACGTTTCTTACTTTTATACTGTAACGATTTTCTTAGGGTGTATCTTCATATATTCTAGGGTAATGAGATATCTTAAGAATTTTACTTCTTACATATGGAAGTAGCTTTTTTCCGTATTAACTAATAAGTTAACGTCTTATAAGATATGGAAAACTATATAAACGTATTTTATATGTTCGTTTTAGTTTTTTAAGTCAATGAGAATATCGTTGAGGTAATAAATAACGAAAATATTTAAGTACTCCTTAAATGTATGATTCACTAATGGCTAAAAGGTTGTTAATACATTCGTAAGTCCGAAAGGCAGAACGAGGTATTTAAAGAATCCGTATTTTATTCTAAAGGTTATTTTTTATTCGTATCCTAGCTTAATACGGATCTAATTATATCCTTCTTTAAAATTTAGATTAATAAACTAATTTATTTCGTAAAGGCGATTTTTTATTTCGTTAATTAAAAGTAACGGTATTTTATTTTTAACCGTAATATCGTTTAATGGCTTATAATCGATAACTAGGCGTAGCTTCCCGTATTTCCTTAGTATGAAAAATATGGGGTATCAGGCTAATAAACTGGAACGTCGTATGTAACCCGTTCGAAAATTGTTTTTAAGGTATTTACGTAATGCCTATAGTTTTGTTTCGTTAAGGTTGTAAATTAGAAAAGATCTAGTTGATATCCCTTTTTTAAAGATTATTTTATGATCCCATTCGCTATGTTTTAGTAATTTTATTTCGAATTCTTTTCGAAATAGTTATTCATATTTATGATATTATAAAGCTACGTTAGTTATAGTTTTTAGCTTTAGGGGTTAATGTTATAAGTAATCGTTTATTTTTCGTAACTTTGTTCTGATAATAACGATAATGCGTCGTATTTTTTTGTAATGCTTTTATTCTTTTTTATGTTTTATTCCTGTAAGTAATAAAGTTTTTATCGTATTTTTATGCTTGCACTCGTCGTTATTTTCGATCGAATATTAAGAACTTTTCGTATCTTGTTTCTTTTTATCGCATAAATATAAAGCGAACTTTACCTGGCCAGTTATTTAATCGATTAAAGGGTTATACTGGTATAGCTGTTGTTTTCCGAAGATTATATCGTAATTCCTTATCGGAATGATATCGAAATTTGTTATTTGGTTTCGTCCGCTAACGAAAATCTCGAAGTAATTAATTTCGCGGCTGATCTTTCCGTTATTGTAAGTAAATACTTAACCTTTTGCGTTTTTAGCAATGTAGGGGTTTATCTTTTTTTTTCCATGGTAATCGAAATCGGTTAATTATATCCGGCGTAATCTAATTACCTTTTATTACTTCGCGGTTTATAAATACGGTAAACTAATATATCTTAATTTTTATTTGCAAGGTAATAAGGTCGTTTTTGATTCCTATCGTCGCATTTAAAGCCCTTTTAGAAAGCTCTTACTGGATTTTTTAGGTCTTACTATTTTGCGGCTTTCTTATAAATGGTGTTCTTTTTTTAATTCGTTTTTTTAACGCTTTAATACGTTTTTAGTTTTGCTAATTAAAGGCTTGTAATTATTTTAATTATTTTTCCTATCGGCGTAAAGTAACTTCGAATAAGAAGATTTGTGTTTGGAAGTTTTTTTTGCTGATATATTCTGGTTCGGGAGCTTCTTATCCTTCTCATCGTACTTAGAATTATGCCTCGTATTACTTTATATTTTCCTTTTTCTTTTTTGTTTCGTTTTTAATTTCTTATCGTTTATTCGGATTTTTCGTAAAACTTAATCGGAAGTTTAAGTTGTTTCTTATTTCCAAAAATACTTTTATTATAATTTAATAAATTTATTTTTCTTTTATCTTATAATCGTACAATCCGAAATAGCATGTAAGATTTCCATTAAGGCAGGTTTTTCCTTCGGGCCAACTTGTTGCTACTGTGATGATGTTGACGGTATCTTTTAAGGCGTATATCCTTAGGTGTTTGTACTATTGTTAATCCTTAAGATCATTTCCTTTTTAATTATAAAAATCGAATCATTAATTATATATTCGCGTAAGTTGTTTTTCGATGTACCGTTTTTCCAGTATATATCTAAGGTAACAAGCGCGCTTGTTCTAGATAGCATAAAGTTTCCCGTATTAGTTTGGCTATCCTGGTAGCAAGTCCTCGTCCTAACCTTAATATTCCTTAATTTATACGTTTAGTTTTAACTGCTTATACCGCTATCGCCTTTTCTTTTAGGAACGGGAAAGTATCTTATCCTTTATAAGTTCTTTCCATCCGTCCTATTTTTTTAGCTATTATGCTACTGTAAGTCCTGTAGCAGGGGCTCGCTATTTTTAAATAGTTACCTGGAATAGGTTTTTCGCTTTTTATTATCCTTATTATACTTCCTTATGGGGATTATGGTTATCCTTAATTTTAATTATATTAATTAATTTATTATCTTTGTTTCGTTATTTCGAGGGGGTCCTTAAGGGACCGGTATCCAGGTATTTTATCGTAATTTCTTAGGTGCTTTATACTGGAAGGCTTTATGTCCTATGTTGTTACAGTTGAAGTATTTAATGGTAAGCGGGTTGCGTTGTTGAACAGCGCCTAATTTTATAGGTCCTGGTGCCGTTTTATAAGATGTATTCGTTTTTTGTAACATGTTAATATTAAGGGGGTACTTTAACTTATTATTTTATCTGGTTTTAAAATATCGAATCCTTTAAGCGTATTGCTGGTCGTTAATTTCAACTATCATAGTAATGTAATCCGCCAACTTTTCGGCGCGTTCATCCTTAAATAGTTCTTTTTATACTTCTTTAGGCCGTCGAAGAATATAATTATTAATACCTTTTGTCTTTAAATAATCTTCGAGGCCAGTTAAATAAAGGAGTTACCGTATCCAAAAGCTAATCGTTTTTGCTTTAAATCCTTAATCTTTTTTTTACCCTTAATCTTTTCGTTTATTATTCCGAATACCTTCCTTAACTTTTCCTTAAATCTTTCGTAATCGTTATAAGTATTTATCGTTTCCGCGGACCTTTCTTAAAAGGGTTTGGTAACTTATTTGCGAAAAGTAAGCTTAAACTAAGTAGCCGCGTTTTCGGTTCATTATCTTATAACGAATTGAACTCGAAAGGTAGGTATTGTGAATTTAATTGGGAAGTACTTAAAGTAAGTACGGCATTCCGTCAGAAATTGTTATAGCTTGGTGGTGGTTCCATCGAAAAGAGTAGGCTCAGTAAGTTTCAAGATTTTTCCGGACTCCTTGCCGTAGGTTGTATAGACAGGTTATGCTGGTTAGGCTGGCTGATCCGCCTGGTCGGTCTGTTCCATGTTTGCTTGTTTTTTTAAATTAACTTTTTAGGTTTCCAACTGGTTCCGGGTTTCCTTAAACGTATTAATAAGTTCGATCTTGTCGTTAGTAAGCTACGTAACCGCGTTAATTAGCCAATCAAGTCGTCGTAAGGCTTCTTCCTGGAAGAGACTAAGTTAAGTTTCCTTATTATCGGAATCCATAGGGCTGTTTTCGGGGATCTAAAAGGTTCCCTTAAGGACGGGCTGCTTGCTGGACGATATAATATTAAGGTTATTGCTTAGATTTAATAACACTGTTAAATAAAAGCTTATAACGTATAACGGCTAAGGGGTTTAACTAACTACTAAACCTAGTCGTACGGTTTATGTTAGCAGTAATGTCGTAGGAAACTGAATAATGGGGTAAACAATAGTTACGTCTGGTAATAGCAGATTGTTAAAGGTAATCTGGGTAACCAAGTTGTATTACAAGCTGAAGTTATTTAGACTCTGGTAATAATGAGCGTATATATTACAGATTGGATGTTCTTAGATGAGACGAATCCATCTTTATCCGTATTGTGTAAGTGCATAGATATTTTTGGATGAGACGAATCTATCCTTATTTATGTTATGTAAGTGCATGGATGTCTTTAGATGAGACGAATCCATCCTTATCCATGTCACGTGACTCCGGTCGGTAATTGTTTTATCTCCTTCCGACCGTGTGCCCAAGTGGGTAAGGTGTTGGTTCGTAATATCGGCCCATATAAAATCGCGTAAAAAATCTCAGAAAATAACTACTAATTAAAACTACTACCTAAAATCAAACTTCATCTAATCTTTTATATTTCCTTACTTTAATTAATAGCAGATACCAATAAGGTTAACATAAGGTCCGAAAGAAAAGGCAAAAAGACACATTAAAGTACGAAGTAAAAAAGATTCTTTATATACGAAAAAGAAACGGACCTACCGAATACCTTGTTAAATGGAAGAATTACCCAAATTTCGAAAACATCTAAAAACCCGCCGAACCCTTTATATGCGCCTAGCGCCTTTTAAAAAGTTTCTACTATTAACCCTGGAAGTACTAATAAAAGTACTCTAAACCGCGCTATTCGGAATCGACCAATCAATCTCATCAACTCTAAGCTAGTTAGCCACCCCTACGGCCGACGCAATCATTTTAACCTTTAAACTTTTTTATTTCTCCTTTAAACGCTTAAACTCCTTCATAACCTCAGCGCCCTTAATACTACGACGAAACATCGCGATATTTCGGCGATAAAGAAGCCGTCTTTATATCTGCAGGCGGTCGAATTTATTAGCGGCAGGTCCCAATACCTTTCGAATCTGCTCCTTTTTACGTTAAACGATCCTGTTTATTGAATGTTTTTGATATTTCGTTTTCAAGAACTCAGAAACGTCATGAGGATTACCATAATGAATATACCGTACGCATTGCGCAAAACTATGAATAACCTTGTAATCTACTCCTTCCTTTTCATAACGAAAATAAAAAGGCATATCGAAACTAAAGCGATAAATACGGTTTAACATAATTAAAACATTAATAGGTTTACGACAATGAAACTTTTTAATACAACTCGACATGATAAATATAAGGAGAAGAGTTACTTACTTTAATTAATAGGTAAATAATATATCTTTAAGGACAGAAATTCTAGAATAGGGCAAATGGTATTAAAACCTAACACTTTTAACTTTTATATAAATAATCGGAATTTTAAATTAACCTCGACCTAAACCAGAACGTTACGTAACCAACTTAGAGGTCTTAATCTACCAAGCACCTTAAACCTCTCAAGCCGAGAAAAAAGCGCAAGGAACTTCACGACCTCATAGGTTTAAGCAGCTTAAGCTTTTTAAGCCAAAACGATAATATATATACTGGTTACCTCTCATTATTTAAATAAATTACCAGCTTATAATATAACTTAGTTACTTAGATTACATTTAACAATCTGATATTACTAAACATAACTATTGCATATATTATTACTTAATTTCCCACGACACTCCTACCACCGTAAACCGTACGATTAGGTTTAATAGTTAGTTAAACCGACCAGCCGTCACAAGTAAGTTATTTATAAATCTTATTCTAGATTTTTGGAATTTATTGTTACATAATTATTTAAAGGTAATCCCGAACCTTTAATATTAACAATTTCTCATATAATTTATACGGGAAAATGTTAACGCATTATTTGTACAACTTCGACTTTTATTTTCTCCCTAAAAAGGTTAATATTTTCGAATAAGACTCTTTATATAGCCTTAGGTTACAGTCTTAAGTATTATTCCGGCGGCCGTTTTGTAATATATATTTTTCGTGTAATTATTAACATGCAGTTTCGTTGATTTTGTATGGGAAATGGCGGCCCAGTGAGGGGTGGCCTGTTGGTGGGGGGTCCGCCTTATGCGAAAGATATATCTTCAGTAATATAGCTATAGACTATGACCTCGTACACAACTTGAACCTTTACTTAGCTAACCTCAGCTAGCTCAGGCCTTGCTGGCTCGTTTCTAATGTACTGCTGTATCCCGTTAAAAATTAACCAATCAAATCCCAAATCCACGTAACGAGCCAGCGAGGCCTGAGTTGTAGTTGTGCGAGATAGGGGTCCGTTTTTCGCATTACTACCAAAATCATCATTTTTCTTTCTATTTCTTTTATAAAAATTTAAAAGTTTAAATGGAAAAGATTATAACGTAAGCAAAACAAATCCGATAACTATGCAACTTTTGTCAGCTAGCTGGGGGGTGCGTAGCGCACCCCATATACGGAAAGGTCACCTACTGATCGGCCCATACATGTTCCGTGGCTAAGCTACTTAACGCTGTACACGTGCAACAGCACACGTATCTAGCATAATACAACAACACAACTGATGTCCCCTATATCTGACAACTTTATATAGGCGTCGGATATAAGTTAATATGCATGTAGAATTCTTTTTCGATTTTGTTATATAGAAACTACAGCTAATACGGCTAGGTTTGGGTCTGGGAAATGGGCGACCGCAAAGCCCTTATGGCTGCGATAGCACAACCGCCGGCCGCATCATCGTGTACCTGGTTTCTTACGTATATTCTATATGGGAAAAGCCCATATATTAATTTTTTCGGCCGTACGGGTTATGGTTATTACTTCGCAACCTTAAAAAGGTCACGGACGTAATTAACCGGAACGTGTCAGATATAGGGGGCATCAGTTGTGTTGTTCTATTCGGCTAGTTGCGTGCGCTCTCGCAACGCGTACTGCTCTTGAAGTAACCTAACAACGGAATATATATCATCCGATCAGAGGGAGCCTTTCCGTATATGGGGTGCTAACGCACCCCCTACTAGCTGACAGAACGCCCTTCTTATTGCGACGTAACAATCATAATCCGTACGGGCAAAAAAATAACTATACGGGCTTTTGCTATATTAAATTACCCTCAAAAGGCTTATGGCAAAATCATGGAAGTTATAGTTGTATTATCGCAACCATAAGAGCGTCCCGGTTAAAAGATTTACTGAAAACGGAAATTTTAATTTGTTTTTTTAATATCTCCGCTAAACTAGATCCGATTAGGAAGTTGTATTTGCGACTAGAAAACCCTTTTAAAGTTATATATAATTCTACTTTTTACTATTTTATAATACTTTTTTATTATTATTTTATTTACGAATCTTTCAGATAGATTTTGCAAATTTTATATGGGAGTGGGGAAAACGGAGCCAAAAAATCACAACTTGCTATCAGGCTGTTATGAATCAAAACCTTACCAGCTTGGGCACACGGTCGGGACAAGACTCAAACAACCATCGACCAGATCAGGTAACATAGTTAAAAATGGATTTAATACATCCAAATGGATCCCTGCACTTATATGATATGAATAAGAATGGATTTAATATATCTAAACGGAGTTATATATTTATATAATATAAATAAAGATGAATTTAATAAATTTAAAAGAATTCAATTTATAACATACGCCTTCGTTACTATCATAATTATAAATAAATTATTAACTTATAATATAATTTAGTTACCTAGATTACTTTTGATAATTTACTATTACCAATCGCAACTATTAAATATTTTATTGCTTAATTTGCTGCGATGCTAATATTAATATAAACCGCACGATTAGGTATAATAATTAATTAAACCCTTGAACAGTTATACGTCATAAGGTTTGGTTTAATAATATTATAAAACTTTAAATACTATCCAGTTTTTATTATATCGATTTTCTAGGAACTTATTATTTAGTAATTCGCCGAAAGCCTTAAAAAGCTTTAAAATAGGCTTAAAAACTCTTCAAAACGAAAACGACTAATTTAAATATTAGCTTAAGGTATAATTTATTATAAAACCTAACTAAAAAATTAAAGTTTTAAAACCTTGTAATGGTACTGGAAATATGCGACCATTTTTAACTCAAGCTAAATCTTATCTTTTGTTTTATAGGAAGTCTTCAGTTGACAATGCTGATAAAATTATTATTATTACCGGAAGCCTTAAGGCAAATGCCTTCAAATAATTTAAAGTTACCAGCCGCAATGGTTTAAAAATGTTAAAAGATAATCGAAAAAATATATTAATATATTATTCGAACCTTACATTAATTTCGAATAAAAAGTCTGAAATATATACGGAAACTTTAACTTAAAACGTAAAACCGGATAAAACTTTCTTTAATTTACCCAAGAAGGTTTAACGTTTAAATACGTAATATTATATAAACAAATTCTATTACATACCTGATAAATTAACAATAAACCCGTAATAAAATAATTCGTATTAAAAATTTATTTGCTTTCGATAAGTACGTTAATAAAGTAATTAAAATTGATAATCAATAATACGAACGCTAAAGAAGAGGGGGATATTATTCTTTTAAGCCCGGATATTCGAAAAACGATTAACAGGTTATTAGATATTATAATTATAATAAGATAGGACATAAGGTATATTAATATCAGGTATTTAAGAAATTATAAAAGAATATTTAAATACCGCTTCCTTAAAAGTCCCCGGAAGATAATTAAGGTAATAACAGATTAACTAACATAATTCGGATTAAAAATAACCATAATTTTTTAAGGAAGTATAATAAAGGCTTTAAGAAATTAAAAAAACTATTTTAAGTAACTACTGAAAAATAATAAGTATTTATAATAGGATTTACGATAACCTAATAATTAATGAAATACGACGGATGGAAGGAATTTACGGCAACAAATTATTTTGTTATTTATAATGAAAACGGTAATAACGGTAAAGGTTGTTGGAATTAAATGTATGGATTAAAGAATGTTAAGGTTAAGACGAAAACCAATTATTAGGGGAGCCGGCCGGATACGGAAAGCTTTGTGCTATTTAATATAAACGCGTTTATTATGTTAAATATATGGGAAAATAAGGATATACTAAGAAACGATTTACGCGGATATATAATTAGGATTCGATTTTCATAATTAAATAAAGAAGTCTTAAGGTTTAACGATAATATAAACATTTAAAAACGTGTACCTTAAAATATACCGTGAACATCATTACCGCAATAACGGATTAGCCCGAAGGAAAGATTTATCGCGATAAAAACCTTTTGTATTACTTTAAATAATACGAATATAAAACGAAAAAAGGAATCTATTAAACCGTTATAAAAATATCCTTGAAAGTAATTAAGAATTTACACCTCTATTTAACATTTACAGAAAACCTTAATAAACGATAAAAAATTAAAAACGAAAATTAAAAAGAAAAACAGAAGCATAAGCTCATACGATACCTAATTTTAAGCACGACAAAAAGGACAAAAACCCCGAACCAAAATGTATTAGCAAAAAAGATTTTTAAATATAAATCCTGTTATTCGAAATTACTTGACGTTAACAGAAAAGATAATTAAAATAGTTATAAGTTTTTAACAGATAGAATCAGGAACGTATTAAGGCGTTAAAATATAAATTAAAAGATAAAGGCCACTTATAAAAAAGCCGTAAAATAATAAACCCCGAAAAAGTTAATAAAAGGTTTTTAAAAACTCTTTAAACGTAACGATAAAAACCGAAAACGACCTTATTACTTTATAAATACGCATTAAAACATATTAATTTACCGGATTCATAAATTACAGAATAATAAAAACTAATTATATTACGCCGGATATAATTAATTAATTTCGATTACTATAAAAAGAAAAAATGAAACCTTACATGGCCTAAAACGTAAAAGGTTAAGTATTTATTTTCGATAACGGAAGAAATACACGCAAAACTAATTATTGCGAAATTCTCGTTAAAAAATGAAAGTAAATAAGAAAGTTTAATATCTTTCCGATAAAAAGTTATAATAAAGTCCTCGGAAAATTATAGTTATATTAGGATAACGCCTTAATCGATTAAATAATCAACTAAGTAAAATTCGCTTTATATCGTTTTAATAAAGGAAAAGTAAAATAAAGAAGGATTTTAATATTCGACAAAAAATAAGGAGGAATATAGCTATAAGAATACGACAAAAGCCTTGTTACATATAAGAATAAAATATAAAAAGAAATAAAAGCCTTATAAAAGAATACGACGTATTTTCGGTATTATTAAAATAAAGTTACGAAAAATGGACGATTATTTTAAGTACCAGCCCTTGAAGTTAAAAATTATAATTAACGTACCTTTATAATATTATATATATAAATAGTTATTTCGAAAAAAACTCAACAGGAAATTACTAAAATATAACGAATAAAACCATACAATAATTCTTTGAAAATAATATCGATTAGTTTTTATGCGATTTATAATTTTAACGAAATAGAATTATAAGTATTACGTAAATACCTTAAAACTAAGCTTTAAAAAAGATACATACGACGTTTTAATTTATCGGCCGGATATTTATATTTCTTGTGTTAAGAAAAAAAGGAAAGTTACGCTTAATTATTAAATATAAATAATTAAACGAAATCATGATTAAAAGTAAAACGTTATTACCTTTAATTAACGAAAAAGACCCACTTTGACGAAATAAATTAATTTATAAACTGAAATTCTAGAAAAGAATATAATCAAATTTATATTAAGCCTGAATATAAATAGAAAATAACCTTTTGGACGACATAAGAACTTTTTAAAGATTTCGTTATACTTTTCGGACTTACGACCGTACTAGCAACCCTTTAATAAATAATTAATTATATATTTAGGAAATATTTAGATATTTTCGTAATTTGATGCCTCGACGACATTCTCATTTATTTTAACAATAAAGAGAAAGTATATAAAATACGTTAATATAAATTTTAAAAGTTTATAAAACGATAATCTATAAATTAATACGGAAGAAAGCTAATTCTATATGGAAAAAATGGAATTTCTACAATATATTATTACTTTAACATATATCAAAATAAACCTTGAGAATATCGTTATAATAAAGGAATAAAAATACGTTTTATACTTAAAGAAATACGAAGATCCTTATGATTTGCTAATTATTACGAAGGTTTTATTTAATATCATAATAAAATAACTACATTATTATTTAACTTAATAAAAAGATCTTTTTAAATAGTAAAAATAAAAACCGCTGTTCAGAAAATTAAAAGCGTAATTATTAACTAGTTAATATTAATTATATAAGACCTAAGCCGCTTAATTAAACTTAAAACCGACGTTTCGAATTATACTTTAAACGTAATAACCGGATACCGCGATAATTAGAACTACGTATACCTTATCACCTTTTCCTTTTATAAATTAAAAGGAAAAGAATCAAATTACGGCATACTCGATAAAAGATTTATAACTATCGTTAAAGCTTTTTAAGAATTTGGATATTACTTTCAGGAGAACCTTTACCACATTAAAATATATACTAATTATAAAAGCCTTACCCTCTTTATTATTACCAAAAGACTTATAAAATAATAATTAGGTTACGTTAAAAAGTTAACAATATACGACTTCGTTATTATTTACCAAAAAGTATCAAAAACGGTAAAGCAAACATCTTTAATTACAGATTAAACCTTAAAAAGAAATTAAAGTTAATTACAAGATTTTCAATGTTACGTTAAAAGGATATTTATAACTACAACAAATAATAATAATTCAACCAATATCCCTTAACTTATATTAAAAAAAATCAGAAATATAATAATAGCTTACTTAAAAACAAAAGAATAAAAAGAATATATATGATAGAAAAATACTAACACACATTAATACAAAATATATACGAATATTAACTATATAAATACCCCAGGATTTATAAAACCTTAAAATAAAGATAACGTACCTATTACTTTCTTAAAATAAAATTAATGATAAAGATTTATAATAATAATGCTATATTTATAATAAGGTAAAACCCTAATGATGTACACTATACGGAAAGTTATAACTATTACCAGTTACAAAATCATTTTAAAATTTAATTATTGTCGGTTTTATTATTAAATTCTTATTATCAAAAGGCCTAATAACGGATATATATTACGATAATATCTTTATAATCGTGAATTGATTCATTACATGGTCTTACATTTTACCATATAATAAGGATACAGACGTCAAGTAAATAATATATATCTTTTGAAAATATACGTTAGAAATATACGGATTATTAACGGAAATTATTTAAAATAAAGGAATAATATTTATTTTAAAGTTTTAGGAAAGGTATACAACATAATTAGGCCTAAACCATAAACTATTTAACGTATTTAAACTTTAAACGGACGGATAAAAAAAAACACGAACTAAATATTAAAAACTTACTTACGATATTATATTAATTACGAACTAAAGATTTAAGTTTAAAAGTGACTTATCGTATAATTAACTTATAATATTAGTTGTTATAAAAGTCCTGAAAGCATTTTAATAAATACTAATTTTAATTTTATATTAAGAATTTACAAAAATATACATAAAAACCGATTAACGTTAATGTAACCCTTATATTAACGTAACTTCAATAATTATGCGTGGAAATAAAAACGGAACTTGAATTGGTATGTAACTAAAAAAAAGTACTACAACTAACAAAGGTTAAAAAACCCAACTTTTTTAAAAAAAGAAATAATTTACTGATTTACCAAAAACATTCCAATTAAGTAACTGTATAAAAGACTTCATTTTAAATATATCGGCCTATATAAAACTATTAAGAAAGTCTTAAAAAACAATTATTAATTAAATTATTAACTACAATTAAACTTTATCCAGTTTTTTAAAATTGCTTACTTAAACTAACGACTAACATTATTAAAGATTAATATAAAATACGAAAAAAAAGAAAAAGAATATACCGATATACGGAAAAAAAGAACCTTAAACATACGTTAAGAAATGGACTTACCGAATATTTAATTTAATATAAAAATTACCTAAACTCCGAAAATACCTAAAAGCCCGCGAAAAACATTATAAACGCTTAACGCCTATTAAAGGACTTTTACCAGCAAAGCCGGCGGTATTTAAAATAGCTTCTTATCTCGAGTTAATCGGAAATAATTAATTAATATCTTTAAAACCGGATAAACTTATTATGTCGGTAACTTAAACGGCTTACGCTGTAACTTTTACCTTAACTTTTTCATATTCTTTTTAATTTATCTAATAATTATAACTTACGAATAATTATTTTAAAGCCTTTCGTTCGAAAAAACTTTATTATTAACGCAACCGCCGTCAACGAACTATAGCTTTATTTATATGTTTTAAGGCTTTATATATTTCCTTTTACGCTTAAAAAACACGTTTTTTAACGAAAGTCTTGTTACGTTGTAATCGTTCCTTTTTCCGCCAAATATTATATAAAAAGTTAATCGGGATGCTTAAATTATCGCAATCCCGCTTATAAAGAACATAATTTTAACAGCGAATTACGGTGTTATGACCTAGCGGTCTTAGCTGCAACACACACAGTCGGACCTCCAGAACTTCAACCCCGACCTAAGTTCAGACGTCACGTGACCAGCTCAAAAGGCTCAACGGCCCCTATTAGCCCAAAGCTCTTAAGCCAGTCGAGCTACCAAGGAGCTTAAGGAGGCTTAAAGGAACTTAACTAACAAAAAGGTTTAAACCGCTTAAGCACCTTAAGCCAAAGCAAGGATATATATATACGTTATTACCATAACCTAGATAAATTATCAGCTTATAATATAACTTGGCTACCTAAATTACCTTTAATAATTTGTTATTACTAGATATAACTATTAAACTATTATTACTTAGTTTCCCACGATATTATTGTTAACATAAATCGTACGATTAAGTTTAATAATTAATTAAATCCTTTAGCCGTTATACGTTACAAGTTTTTATTTAATAATATTGTTAAACTTTAAGTAATATTATTAATATTATATTTTTTAGTAAGCAGCCCGCCTTTAAGAAAATCTTTTAGGTACCCGAAGATAACCTTATAAATTCCGATAATAAGAAAGTTCGACTTAGTTTCTTTTAGGAACAAGCCTTACGACGAGTTAACTGGTTAACTAACGCGATTACGTAATTTACCAATAATAAGATCGAGCTTACTAACATACTTAAGGAGATTCGCGAACAGCTGGAAACCCAGAAAGTTAAACTAGCAAGATAAGTAAGCATAAAGCAGCCCGATTAACCGGATCAGCCAACTTAGCTAACATTATTTATTTAAATAACTTCCGGTAAGAAGGCTGGAAAAGTTATAAAGCCTACTAAACTTACCCCTTTCGACGGAACTACCACCAAGTTATAATAATTTCTTACGCAATACCGTACTTACTTTAAAAACTTTTTAACTAGATTTGCAATATTTACCTTTCAAATTTAATTTGTTATAGAATAATTAACCGGAAATAGGGTTATTTAGTTTAAGCTTACTTTTTGCCAATAAGTTACCAAACCGCGTTAGCAAAAGTCCGCAAAAATTACGAATATTTATTACGATTACGAAAGGTTTCAAGAAGAGTTAAGAAAAATATTTAAAATAATAAACGAAAAGATTAAAATTAAAAAAAGAAATTAAAGATTTAAAGTAAAAAGGATTAACTTCCGGATATAATAATTCCTTTATTTAATTAACGTCGAAAATTAATTAAAAATAAAACAATATTAATAATTATATTTTTAAGGGCCTAAAAAAAAGTATAAAAAAAGTTATTTAAGGATAAACGTCTCGAAAAGTTGGTAAATTATATCGCCATAGTAATTAAGATCGACGGTCAGCAATACGCCTAAAGGACTCGACACTTTAAGGACCGACAAAATAACAAACCAAAGTACCCCCCTAGTACCAGTACGCCATGAGGAACCAACACATCCCATGGAACGGCACCAGGACTCATAAAATTAGGCGTAATACAGCAGCGCGACCCGCGTACCATGAAGTGCTTTAACTGCAACAAGATAGGATATAAGGTCTACTAATATAAGGCATATAAGAAGTTACGACAGAATACCTGGACACCAGTTCTCTAGGGACCCCCTCGGAATAACCAAGGAAACGATAATAGATTAATTAACATAATTAAAATTAAGGATAACCATAACTCCCTTAAAAAAGCATAATAAGCATTGCGAAAAGCGAAAAGTTTATTGTAAGCAATTATTTAGGAATAACGAGCCCCTACCACAGGACGTACAATGTCCTAATGGCTAAAGGAATACGACGGATAAAAGGAATTATCGGAAAATAAATTACTTTCCCGCTCTCAAAACAAACGGCGATAACGGTACGAACAGTTGAAACTGAAAGCATAAATTAAAAAGTACCAGGGTTAGGATAAGAACTTATTATTAGGATAACCAGACTAATACGGAAAACTTCATATTATCTAGTATAAACGTACCTATTACCCAAGATATATAAAAGGAAAACGGTATATTAAATAACGATTTATACGGATATACAACCAAGGATTCGACTTTCATAATTAAACCGGACAAGATTTTAAGGATTAACGATAATACAAATACTTAAAGGTATTCGCCTTGGAAGACACCGTTAACATTATCATAATAACGATAAGTTGGCCTAAAAAAAAAACCTGGCCTAACGAAAGCCCTATATGTTATTACGGATAATACGATTACAAAACAGAAAAAGAATAGATTTGTTAAATAATTATAAAGGCATTATTAAAAGTAGTTAATAACTTAAACTTCCGTTTAACCTTTATAAATAACCTAAAAAAACGACAAAAAATTAAATACGAAATAAAAAAAGGAACGAAGATATAAGGCAATACGATACCCAGTTCCAAATATGACAGGAAGGATAAAAGGCCCCCGAATTAAAGTATATTAATAAAAAAAACTTCCAAACATAAATCGTCTTACTCGAAGTTACTTTACGCCGACAGGAAGGATAATTAAAATAGCTGCAAACCCTTAACATATAAAATCAAGAACGTATTAAGGCGTTAGAGAATAAGTTAAAAAACGAACGCCACCTATAAAAAAGCCGCAGAATAGTAAAACCTAAAAAAGCCAGCAGAAGCTTCCTAAAAGGGCTTTAAACGCGACGATAGGAACCAAAAACAATCTTATTACCTTACAAATAAGGATTAAGACATATTAATTTACCGCATTTATGGATTACGGAGTAACAAAAGGTAATTACATTACGCCGAATATGATTAACCGATTTTAACTACCATAAAAAAATGGAACTTTATAGCGTCGAAAACGCGAAAAGTTAGGTATTTACCTACGATAACGGAAAGAGTAGCCGCAAAATTAATTACCTTGAGATTTTCGTCAACGGACGAAACCAGATAGCAAACTTCGACATCGTTCCGATAAGGAATTATAACATGATTTTCGGAAAACCATAGCTATACCAATACAACTCTTTAATCGATTAAACAACTGGCCCGATAAAGTTCGCTTCATATCCATTCGACAAAAAAAAGCAAGATACGAAAAGATCTTAACATTCGATTAAAGATAACGACGAATATAAACATAAGGATACGATAAAAGTTTTATTACCCATAAAAACAAAATATAAAAGAAAATAAAAGCACCATAAAAAATATAACGTATTATCGTTACCATTAGAACAAAATTGCAAAAGATAAACGATCACTTATAATATCAGCCCTTAAAGCCAAAAACCATAACTAACGTAACTCCATAATACTACAGATATAAACAACTATTTCGCAAGGAACTCGAGACAAAACTACCAGAACATAACGAATAAGACCATAAGATAATCCTTACAAAAGGGATATCGACCAGATTTTATCTAATCTATAACCTTAACGAAATAAAATTACAGGCATAACGTAAATACCTTAAAAACAAGTTTCGGAAAAGTTACATACGACGTTCCAATTTAGTAACCTGATACCCTATATTTTTCGTATTAAGAAAAAACGGAAAATTACGCTTAATTATCGATTATAAGCAGCTAAACAATATTATGGTTAAAAACAAAATACCGTTAGCCTTAATTAATAAAATAAAAGATCGCCTTTATAAAACTAATTAATTAACGAACCTAAATTTTAAAAAAGGATATAATCAAATTCGTATTAAGCCAGGATATAAGTAGAAAATAGCTTTTAAGACGAAATAGGGACTTTTTAAATATTTCGTTATACCTTTCAGATTTACGAATATACCAGTAACCTTTTAACGAATAATTAATGATCTATTTAAGAAGTACTTAAAGATCTTCGTTATCTATTATCTTAACGATATTCTCATTTATTCGAAAAACAAAAAGAAACATGTAAAATACGTTTATACAGTTCTTTAAGCCCTATAAAACGCCAACCTTTTAATTAACAATAGAGAAAGCTAGTTTTATACACAAAAAATGGAATTTCTAAGACATATTATCACCTCAGGATACATCAAAACGGACCCTAAGAAGATTGCTACAGTACAGAAATAGAAAATACCTCCTATAATTAAAAAACTATGAGCCTTTTTCGGATTTCCCAATTATTACAAAAGGTTTATTCGAAACTTCAGCAAAATAGCTATATCATTATTTAACCTAACAAAAAAAGAAAATACGTTTTTTTAAATATTAAAAACAGAAACCGCTTTCCAAGAAATCAAAGATGCGATTATTAACGAGCTAATATTAATTATATACAACTCAAACCGCTTAATTAAGCTTAAAACCGACGTTTCGGATTACGCTTTAGGCGTAATAACGGATACCGCGACGATTAAGGCTATTTATATCGTATCGCCTTTTAGTTTTATAAGTTAAAGGAAACAGAATTAAATTATGCTATTTCCGATAAAGAATTTATGTCTATTATCAAGGCCTTCCGAAAATTCAGACATTACCTTAATGAAAACCTGCACCAGGTTAAGGTATATACCGACCACAAAAATCTTACCCGCTTTATCATTACCAAAAAACTTGTAGGCCAATAACTACGCTACGCCGAAAAACTAATAAAATACGACTTTATTATTATTTACCAAAAAGGATCAAAAAATGGCAAAACAGACGTACTTAGCCGAAAACCAGACTTCGAGGAAAAAGTAATTAAGGTTAACTATTAGATCTTCGACATTATACCAAAAGAATACCTGCAACTACGATAAATAGCGACAATCAAAGTAGCACCCCCGAACTTATATTAGAAAATCTAAAAATATAATGACAATTTACCTACAAACCAAAAAAAGGAAAAAACACAAATTTTAAAAAGATATCAAAAAATATTAATACGAAACATTTACGACTATCAGTTACATAAATACCTAAAGATTTACAAAACCTTAAAACGATTATAACGTACTTATTATTTTTTTAAAATAAAATCAATAATAAAAAAGATACGATAATAATGTTACATCTGTAATAAGGTAAAAACTCGACGACATAAACCATACGGAGAATTATAACCATTACTAGTCGTAAAACGACCATAAAATTTAATTACATTCGATTTTATTATCAAACTCCTACTTTTAAGAGACCTAACTACGGGTATATATTACGATAGCATTTTCGTAATTGTTAACCGATTTACAAAGTTTTTTTATTTCTTATTATATAATGAGGATATAAACGCGGAATAATTAACCTATATCTTTTTAAGATATATCTTAAAATTATACGGATTATTAATAAAGATTATTTCAAACAAAAAAAACGATATTTATTTCGAAATTCTGGCAAGGATTTATGGCGCAATTAGGCCTAAATCATAAATTATCCAGCGCATTTAAACCTTAAACAAACGGATAAAGAAAAAAAACTAACCAAATATTGGAAACCTATTTACGATGTTCTATTAATTACGAATAAAACGATTAAGTCCAAAAACTACCTATCGTATAGCTGGCCTATAATACCAGTTATCACGAAAACACCAAAATAACTTTAACGAACGCCAACTTTAGTTTTATACTAAAAGTTTACAAAGATATACGTAAAGGCCCTATTAACGTTAAAGCAATCCTTATATTAAAACAACTTAAGCAATTATACGCAAAAATAAAGATAAAACTTAAATTTATACGTAATTAAATAAAGAAGTATTATAACTAAAAAAGGTTGAAAGAATTAACCTTCGGGAAAGGAAAGATAATTTATTTAATTACCAAAAACATTTAAACGAAACGACCTAATAAAAAACTTGACTTCAAATATATCGGCCTATATAAAACTATTAAGAAAATTTCAAAAAGTAATTACCAATTAAAACTACCTTTAAAAGTTAAACTTTATCTAGTTTTTTATGATTCCTTATTCGAGTTAGCAACAGATACCATTAAGGTTAATACAGGATATAAAAAAAAGGCAAAAGAAAAATTATACCAACATACGAAGTAGAAAAAATCCTGGATATACGAAAAAGAAACGGACTTAGCGAATACCTAATTAAATGGAAGAACTATCCAGACTCCGAGAACATCTGGGAACTCGCCAAAAGCCTTACAAACGCCTAACGCCTGTTGAAAAGCTTTTATCAGCCACGACGGATATACTCTAATTAACAGTCGACTAATTAATAGGTTTAGACCAATCGACCGGATTTGCGACCTGGCCTAACGTAGCTGCGGCAATTACGGCTTTTAACTATTTTTATTCCTTTTTTAAACATTCAAACTTTTCCATAACCTCCACCCCTTAAACCTTACGACGGAGCATTTCGACGGCGCGGGAACGAAAAAGGTTTTTCTATTTACGCAAACGAATTAAGCGACCAAATAAGTCAGATAAGTATTAATGTAACTTAAGCAACTTTTCTTTAATTATACGCGCCGCCAACTTTAATCGATTCTTTTCGGCGATAAGCTTATTATGTTCCAGCTTTAAAAAAACAAATAAATTATAAAAACCCCCGTACTTAGTATAACGCGTACATTTCCCAAAATTATGATACGCTTTATAAGCCTTATTTTTAAATTTACAACGAAAATAAGAGAACTTCGACGACATGGTAAAACCAAGGCGATCGATACGTTTTTAAAAAGCTCAAGCGTTAATACGTTAACGAAAACGACGTTTTTTAATTCGACCCGACATCATAAGTACCAAGAAAAAAAGGATATTTACTAAAATTAATAAATAAATAAATAAATTTTTAAGGGCAAAAATCTTGGAAGGGAGAAATCGTGTTATAACTTAACGGTTTTAGCTATAACATATCCAGTCGGACCTTTAAAACTTTAACCCCGACCTAAGTTCAAACGTTACGTAACCAGCTTAAAAGGCTTAACGGCCCCTATTGGCCCAAAGCCTTTAAGCCAATCGAGCTATTAAGGAGCTTAAGGAGGCTTAAATGGACTTAACTAATAAAAGGGTTTAAGCCGCTTAAGCACCTTAAGCCAAAGCAAAGATATATACATTCGTTATTACCATAGCCTAAATAAATTACCAGCTTGTAATATAACTTGGTTACCTAGATTACTTTTAATAATCTGTTATTACTAAACGTGATTATTAAACGTATCATTATTCAGTTTCTCACGACATTACTGCTAACATAAACCGTACGACTAGGTTTAATAGTTAGTTAAACCCCTTAGCCGTTACATACGGTTTCCGTTATAATACACTTTTCTTTCCGAACGAAATACCGAAAATAAAGCACAATTTCGAAAACAAAATCCTTAATACCGAAAAATAACCGTCTACATTTTTTCTTTTAATTAAGACGTTATTGCGGCTTAACAATTCTCTTAATAATGCCCTTAAACATAATAAATACGATAAAAAAACCTTGCTAAATTAAAAAGTCTTTAAAGGTAAAAATTATAAAAAGGAAAAATCGTATTATAAACTAAGACCTTACTAACTTGAGCATACGGTTGGGACAAAACTTAAACAATTACCGACCAAGTTACGTAATATAAATAAAAATGGATTTAATATATTTAAACGGATTTATGTATTTATATAACATAAATAAGAATGCATTTAATATATTCAAATAGATTTATATACTTATATAACATAAATAAATATAAATTTAATAAATTTAAGGAAATTCAGTTTATCATATATACGCTTGTTAATACCATAATTTAAATAAATTACCAGCTTATAATATAACTTTGTTACTTAAATTACCTTTAATAATCTGCTATTATTAAACGTAATTATTAAACACTTTATTATTTAGTTTCCTACGATATTACTGCCAATATAAACCGTACGACTAGGTTTAATAGTTGATTAAACCCCTTAGTCGTCGAACAGGCCCTGTCTTTAAGGTTTTGTGTTTTTTATGGGTCTTTTATGGGTCGGTACTTAGAGCTACAGGTTTTTGAAGAGCCCTAGCCACAACTGCGCCGCAGGCGCAACCACAACCTTAAAAATAGGACCTGATCTCGATGAGGTAATACTTAGCCAGCTCCCTTTGCTCAAGGCATCGGAGAGTTATATCGGCGGGCGCTAGGACGAGGAGATGGGGGCGGCACTAGTACTCGGGTGGTTATAACTTATCAATCCAGGTTCAGTCATAGAATTAAGAGTTCTTATCGACCTCAGCTTGGCTCTGCTATTCAATTAACACCTCGTTAGTCGCTGGTCGGGTTAGGAGGGTCTGGCTCGTCTTGTTGGCGGGCATACTGACGTGCTTCTGGAATTTGCTTACGTGAAGGAGGCGTGACGTTGCACAGGTTCTCGTCGTCGATGAAGAAGTGCGGGGACGTCGCACGGCTCCTCAATGGACGGGCGGTCTCCCAGAAACTTGTTAACTTCGTCTGGTAGCTTCGGGCCCGCTGCGAAGCCTCCAATGGGCCTTTTAGGCGCCGCCGCTGAGCCGCAGGCGCGACACCGCTATCGGCTTCTCTCTTCCGGGCCGTCAAGGTTGTCTGGAACCTATCCGTTGCCGGGTCTGGGGTCCGCTATAATGTGCCAAGCCAGTGCTCCGGACGGTCCTTGGGACGCTTGTACATCATCTCAAAGACCTGCGCCATAAAGTAGAGCTATTCGGCCTCGACAAGGGCATGGTGGTTTTCGCCGAAGAGGTGGTGCCGCAAAGCCACCGGCAACGGAAAGATGATTAGCAGTGTGAGCGGGAACAACCGTCCATCTCTGGCTTTGGTGATCTCGAAATTGGGCCGGAAATACTGGAGGACCGTGATGCATTTAATATCGCCACGGAGAACTTCATGCTCTCTCCGTCTCCAGCCATTGCCTTAAGGCTGTCAAGTTGCTCATATTGGCGTGCCAGGTGACAAAGACCGTGCCCGGCCCGACTCCTTGCTCTTGAAGCTGATCGGTGACTTGCTGGACGGACATGGTGCCGTTGACACAATTGTGCCTCTATACAGATCGACGAATGGCATCCTCGATCAGCACATTTCGTTTGTCCGGGTTGGTGGTTGCAGTTATGCTAGCCTCGTGTGTAGATGTGGTGCGACAGTCCATCGTAGCAGCCGCGTTGGCATCGCACATTCTAATTTCGAAGCCTTTCTTTCTCCTCGTATTTAATTCAAGATCCAGGAATCGTAGCCTCGACGGCGAGGTTCTGCCGTCACGGACGGACTTGAACAAAGAAAGAAAATCCCTCATCTCTGGCTTGGCCAACTAAGTCCTCTCCAGAACGGGTCTCTTCCGAAGCTGAAGCTCCTCCATTCTTGTTGGGTCATGTTGGAACTTTTGCAACTTCCATTGGTACAGATCTTTCTCGCAGTATTTGGAACCTCGAAATAGAAGCTCAAAACATTGCATCCAGGAGCAGCTCGCCTTATCATTACCCGCCACAATCCCGTGCCGTTCGATCTGGAGAGCAAAATCGTAGTCTGCGAAGCAGCGGAAGCATCTCCTGCTAATCTTGCTTCTTCTTTTGCCTTCTCGATTGAAGGAGGGCCCAACTTTGACGTTCTCCAAGGTCAAAACTGCGTTCTGCGGGCAGAGCTTGTCGGCGAGGTACTCGCGAGCACGACCTGGGCCAATGCACTTGAGCCCAGAGTCACATGGGGCTTGCTGAGAGGGAAGTCTGCAATGCCTCAGTAGCCCGTCATCAAAAGTCTCTGTGATTTGTAATCAAGAGTGAATGCTTACCCTTCAAGAACTGTTCATTCCAAATCTTCCGCCCGTTCTCGACTGCGCCAGTGCTCTCGGGCTGGAGTTGCTTGACGGTATTAAGGCGTTTTCGGAAGAGTTGGAGACCCAACAATGCCTTTTCATTGCGTTTATGATCTTCCAAATCTTTGCTCCAGTTATCCTCGTCTTGAATCAGGTTTTCATCATCCTCCGGTAGGTCCTCATCGTTTGCTTCTCCGAAGGCGGCCTGCCATTCAGGACTTCCCGACTGTCACAGTTAGGCTGATCGCGGGAGAAGGTTGCATAAGGTGTGGGAAGTGTAAATTGTCATGGATAATCTAGGCTCTAGAGAGCAGTGGCTAGGAAGCTC
>QJNU01000482.1:0-58821 GCA_004154915.1 Monosporascus ibericus | reverse complement strand
CTGACGCATCCAAGCTAATATTACCCCCATTTCGAAAATACTAAAGCCGACCGACAAGAAAACGATTACCGACCGAATTCCCAAGCTATATACGCGAGCGTTTTTTATCCGGCTTTAATACGTGGAAGATATTCGCAAAATACGTCGTATTAGAAGGCGATTGCAGGGCGCGTTGCAAGGCTGTGGGGCAAGGCTGTAGGGCTTGTTATGGGATACGTTCTGGGGCGCGTCGTAAGGCGTGTCGCGGTATTGCAGGACTTATTAGAACAACAATTCGGTTGTACGTATTTGGAATTATTAAAACGGACGTTTCCAATAAAGAAGAATACTTATTATATAGGATAAATAACTTCTTTTATTCGGCAGGAAAGGTAATGGTAAGTAATTGTTATTGGTCGTTATTAGCAATAGCTGTCGCAAAAGCCTGGAAAGAAGAAATAGCAATAAGGTGTTCGTAACAAGCTTTGATATAATACGTGCACTTGTTCGAAAGCTAAAGATACGGTTAGCGAAAAAGAATACGGTTGATTTGAATTAATTGGATGTGTTGTGGTTGAGTTATTTGAATTGGTTGTTGCAAGATGCCAAAAAGTGTCCGACTCGCTGGTGTGTCCGACTTACTGGTGTGGTACGTTAGCTTTAACATAATTTAAAACTTTTATTTAACAGCGGCGCCGAATTTTCGTTATCGTCCGTCGAAAAGAACTAGATAACTTTATAACCGAAAAGCTTTTTAATAAAATCATTTTTTAGCTTTTTTTGCTTATTATTTACGAACTTAATAAGTTGCGTTCCGGTATAACATAAAATCTAATAACAGTTAGTTAACTAAATACGGTACTGTTTACCAGGAAATATGTTCGTATTATACGTAATATTAATTATTAAAATAATCCGTAAGTTATTTACGTTAAATACTAGCTTATTATAGATATTCGGCGGACGGTAACTAAAATAAAAAACCAAAACGTATTTATAATATTAGTTACGTATTAAAAAGATTTATAGTTTAAATTAAATAATTAACTAATTATATTAACATATTAAAATAAACAAACTTTTTACGTATTTTATTTATTTTTTTAAAGTTATTTTAATTTATATACCAGCCGTTAACCGTTATATGTAATTATTAAAATTAACGGATATATTCTTTGCCGTTACCTTGGGATTTAGTTTTATAACGTTCGTAAACATATAAAAAGAAATCCTAAGTCGTTTCGCGTTTAAGATTTTTAATTAATACTTTTTAATTATTAACCTTTATATCGATATAATACTTAACGTCCCACACGTATGAGCGAGGGACACGTATAAGCGAGGCACTTTTTGGCGTTCCGTAACAACAAATTCAAATAACATAACCATAACATATTAAATCAATTCAAATTAATCGGATTTTTCGTCGTTAGACGTATCTACAGCTTCTTTACAAGTACGCGCATTATGTCCGGGCTTGCTACAGACGTCACATTTCCGTTTTTTCGTTTTAACCCTTTTACGACGATTACCCTTAGCCGTTGTTAGCTGCAATTTTTTACCACCCCTTTCTTTTTCGGCTAAAAGAGCTTATCCTTTTTATATAGTAAGTATTCCTTTTTTTTAAAAACGTTTGTTTTTGGTTTTCCGACATTTGCTAAAAAGATGGTTAATTTCGCGTAATTTGGCTGTTTCTTTTTTAAGAAGAACGTTTTCATGCAAAAGTATTAAATTATTTTTTGTCAAAAAATTAACCGATTTAACCAATTTTGTCGGCGAGCTTCCCTAGTAATTCCTAATCTTTTTCTGCAAATAACGCCCCCGTTTTTTTATTTTTTGGATATTTTAAAGGGTCTTTACGGAAAGGGAACGTATGGAACTAAAGGAAGTAAGCGGGGAGACGGTCGGCGTAGGTACAGCTGAAGGAATTTCTAATTCGGAAAGGATATTATTAAAATCGAATGGAATAAGCCCAGCTTTTGCAAATTCAGCTTTGATATTATCGGACGTTATAACAGCTTTAAACGCGTCGTAAAAACCGGCGAGAAAATCTTCTTTCGTAATATAGGTATGGTAATGTCGCATTAAACTTTCGATATAAAGTGAATAAGCGCGTTTTAAAACGGAAAAGCAAGATACGTTAAAAAGTTAAAGCCGATAGGAAGAATAGGAAGGTATGTAAAACGTAATAATGTCGTTATTTGCGTAATATTTTTCGAATTTTATCGAATGGTAGTTTTCGTGGCCGTCGAGGATAAAAAAACGTTTCGTTTTTTTCGTACGCGTTCGAATATGTTTATCGAAATACTGGATTTATTTTAAACCTAATTTATTCGTTATCCAATTATTATAACTAATCCCAACCTTTTAATTAAGTAATAATAGGTTATTACGATATTAAGAATTAAAATAGGTTTTCCTTATCAAAATAATAAATAACGGTATAACCTAACCTTACGAATTAATAACTTATATAATTATAACCCATTCCCGATTACCTTATTACGTTTATTTAGGTTTTTTACGTCTTTCGGTACTTGTAATTACTATATTGCATATTATTAAAAATCCCATTAAAAAGCCCGTTTCGTCGAAGTTATAAATATCCTTTTTTGCAATATCGTATTTTGCGATTATAGCCCGAATAAGCTTAAACCATTTACGAAATATTTCTGGATTTTCGCATAATATTTTTTAATAATCGATTTTCCGATTTAAACGCGTTTTAAGTTTTTTTTGCCGTCGAACAAAGCTCGACACCCAGTTAATTCCAACGCGTTTCATAACGCGTTAAGCTAGCAGTATATTGGCCATATCTTTAACGTATTAAAGCCGGATAGGAAACACTTACGTATCTAAATCGAAAATTCGGTCGATAATCGATTTTTTTTCGGTCGGCGTTAATTTCTGCAAAGAAGGGATAATATCGGTTCGGGCGCGTTTACCGTTAAAACGGTATAATAAGGTAGAATATGGAACTTCATAAATAAAACTAAGTTTTTTATAATTAAGTTTTAGGTCTCTTTTTTTAGCCTAAAAGGCTAGGTTTATTCTCGCTTTTTTTGTAAGGCGTTCCATAATGTTGGTATTAAGAAATGGACGATTAAAGATAGGTAGTTGGAATGGCTGAAAAAGTGCCTCGCTTATACGTGTCCCTCGCTCATACGTGTAAGACGTTATACGGATAAAGTTAAATATAAAGAATTAATAAAGAAAGTTTTAAAAGGTAGCTTTACGTACCGTCTTTATTTATTAAGGATGCCGCTAACGTTAATTTCGATCTTTTTAAAGTATTTCGACTTAATAAAGCGAATATTTACTTAATTACGTCCGGTAAGCAGCATATTATTTAACTAAAAACGTTACCGTTTATTTCGCGGTTCGGTTTTACGCTTTTCGGGCGGTAAAGTGTTAAAAAAGGGGGTATAGTTTTTATGCAAACCGTTTACGTTCGTAAGTAAAGGCGCGATCGAGTTAATGGTTATTCGGTTGGGAAAGGGGAAGTGATTAGGCGATTATCGACGGTAAGAAATAAAGGGACCGACTATTTCGAGCGACGTAAATAGGGAGATAAGGCCGAAGGAAGGTACGGAGATTATTGCCGCCATATATAAAGCAAAACAGCCATGGTAGCTCGCGTCCGCTAACTTTGGGCGGTAAGGGATGGATTTATTATGGACGATGAGGAACCAGGAATAGGACGAAGGATGCTGAAGTTGAGCGTTCCGTTGGTGCAAGGGACCGAAACTGGACCCCTAGGTGTAAGTGGTCCCATGCGCGGGGGGATCTGGCCAAATACATAATACCTGCCCTTGACCTCTTATTACGGCTTTCCCCGCACTGTTGGTGCCTCCAAAAATAGCGACGCTTTCTCTGTTTATAACGTAATTAAGATGTACTGTTAAGATTTACTTTTAAGGTTTATGTTTAAGATTTACGATATAAAGTTTAACATTTTTAAGTTATATTTACTTTACTAAACCGTAAAGCTAGAAGGTATAAGGTTTATTAAGATCGAATCTTATAAATAACTATATATTCTACTTTAAAATAAGAATTTATAAGACTAAGATATATAACTTATTCTAATAGTAAATAACTACTAGTTAATTATTGGGTTCAACAATATTAAATATAATATTTCTGGGAAACGTTATATTGTAAAATAATTCTTTCTGTATTTAATTAAGTTTAGAGAATAAAGCTGTAATCTATTTTAATCTTGCATATTTGATAGCATTTAAAGCGAGTTTTACTACCATAAAACGAGATTATAAAATATTAAGTAGCATTATTCTTCTTAAAAACAATATAACTATAAAGTTAACAAAATAATAATTATAAATTATTAAATAATAGCTTTTTAAAATCGTAAAACAGATGTTGTTTATATTACTGATTTAATTAGCCTCTTTTAGTTAGAAATCGTACAATTCCAGCTGTTAATTATTTTAAAAGTTTATAAATAATAATAACGTACTATATAAACAAACTGAATATATAAGCGATACTAACAGACTTTAGCATATTTAACTACTTAAATTTAATTATCCATTTTATAATATTAATAATATAACAGAGCGTATAAAATAAGCGAAAATATACCTAAACGGGTAAGTTAAAAAGGAATATCGGAAGTTAATTATGTAACATTTAATTTCATATAAATAATTACTTAAATTATGTTATATACAAGATTTAATGTGTGACGGCTAAGGGGTTTAACCAACTATTAAACCTAGTCGTACAGTTTATGCTGGCAGTAATGTCGTGGGAAACTGAGCAATAAGGTAAGCAATAGTTACGTCTGGTAATAGCAGATTATCAAAGGTAATTTGGGTAACCAAGTTGTATTACAAGCTGGTGATCTATCTAAATTATGGTGATAACGAGCGTATATATCCTTATCTTAGCTTAAGGTACTTAAGCGGCTTAAATCCTTTGTTAATTAAGTTCTTTTAAGTCCTTTTAAGCCCTTTCGTGGCTTAATTAGCTTAAAACCTTCAGTTAATAAGGGCTGTTAAGCTTTTTAAGCTAGTTACGTAATGTTTGAGCTTAGGTCGGGGCTGAAGTTTTGGAGGTCCGACTGTGTATGTTACAGTTAAGACCATTAAATTATAATACGATTTTTCCCTTCCAAGATCTTTACTTTTAAAAATTAATTTATTTATTTATTAGTTTTAATAAGTAACCTTTCCTTTTTTATATTTCATTATGTCGGGTCGAATTAAAAAACGTCGTTTTCGTTAGCGTATTAACGCTTTAGTTTTTTCAAAACGTATCGATCGTTTTAGTTTTACCATATCGTCGAGGTTCCCTTGTTTTCGTTGCAAATTTGAAAACAAGGTTTGTAAGGCGCATTATAGTTCTAGGAAGTGTACGCGTTATATTAAATACGGGGGTTCCTATGATGTATTTAGTTTTTCGGAACTGGAATATAACAAGCTTATTGCAAAAAAGGATCGATTAAAGTTGGCAAAGCGTATAGCTAAGGAAAAGTTGCTTAAGCTGTAATAACACTTATTAAAGTTATTTAGTCGTTTGGTTCGTTTACGGAAATAAAAAAAACCGTTTCGTTCCCGCGGCGTTAAGATGCTCCATCGTAGGGTTTAAGGTACGGAAGCTATAAAGGAGTTTAAACGTTTAAAGAAAAAAACAAGAACAATTAAAGGCGGCGGTCGCCGTGGCCACGTTAGGCCAGGTCGCAGATTCGGTCGATTGGTTTAAGCTTATTAATTAGTCGATTGCTAATTAAGGTACATCTATTATTACTAATAAAAGCTTTTTAACAGGCGCTGGGCGTTTATAACGTTTTTGGCGGATTCCTAGGTATTTTCGGAGTCTGGGTAATTCTTTTATTTAACCAAGTACTGGGTAAGTCCGTTTTTTTTACGTATATTTAAAATCTTTTTTGCTTGGTATATCGGTATTTTCTTTCTTTTTTTTTTCTTTTGCTTTCTTTTCGTATCCTATGTTAATTTTAATGGTATCTGCTGTTAACTTAAGGAAACATAAAAGATTAGGTAAAGCCTGACTTTAAGTGGTAGTTTTAATTCGTAATTATCTTTTAAGATTTTTTGGATAATTTTGTATGGGCCGATATATTTAAAGTTAAGTCTTTTATTAGGTCGTCTAGTTTGGATATTTTTAGTAGCCAGGTAAACCATCTTTCTTACCTAAAAAGATGGTTCCTTTAACCTTTTTTAGTTATAGGACTTTTTTATTTAGTTACGTACGAATTCAAGTTTTATTTTTATTTCCGTATATAGTTAATTAAATTATTTTAATATAAAAATTACTTGAACGTTAACTGATCATTTACGTATATCCTTATAAACTTTTGGTATAAATTTAAAGTTAGCGCTCGTTAAAGCTATTTTAATACTTTCGTAATAGTTAGTATTATAAGCTAATTAAGTGATAGCTAATTTGTGAATATAATCGTTTAATTTATAATTAATTTAATATCGTAAATAGGTTTTTAATATTTAGTTAGTTTTTCTTGTTTATTCGTTTGTTTAAGGTTTAAATACGCTGGATAATTTGTGGTTAAAACTTAATTATATTATAAGTTCTTGCTAAAATTTCGAAATAAATGTTATTTTTTTATTTAAAATAAGTTTTGTTAATAATCCGTATATTTTCAAAATATGTCTTAAAAAGATATAAGCTAATTATTTTGCGTTTATATTTTCGTTGTATAATAGAAAGTAGGACAATTCTATAAATCTGTTAACGATTATAAAGATAGTATCGTAATGTATATTCGTAATTGGCTTTTTAGAAAATAGGAGTTTGGTAATAAAATCGAAAGTAATTAAATCTTATGGTTATTTTACGATTAGTAATAGTCATAATTTTCCGTATGGTTTGTATCGTCGCGTTTTTGCCTTATTATAGATATAGTATTATTATTATATTTTCTTTATTATTGATTTTATTTTAAGAAAGTAATAAGTGCGTTATAATCGTTTTAAGGTTCTGTAAATCCTTAAGTATTTATATAGCTGATATTCATATATGTTTCGTATTAAAATACTTTGGTATTTTTTTGAAATTTGTATTTCTTTTATTTTCTAATCCTTAAGTAAATTATTATTATTATATTTCTAGATTTTATGGTATAAATTAAGGGGTATTGCTTTAATTGTTGCTATTTATCGTAATTGCAGGTATCCTTTTAGTATAATATCGAAGATCTAGTAATGGATTTTAATTGCTTTTTTTCGAGATTTAGTTTTAATTAAATGCGTTTGCTTTGCCGTTTTTTAATCCTTTTTAGTAGATGATGATGAAGTCGTATTCCGTTAGTTTTTCGGCGTAATGTAATTATCGTTTTGTAAGTTCTTTAATAGTAGTAAAGTAAGTAAAGGTTTTGTAATCGGTATATATCTTAACCTGGTAAAGGGTTTTTTTAAGCTAATATTTGAATTTTTGGAAGGTCTTAATAATAGTTATGAATTTTTTATCAGGAATATTGTAATTTAAATTTGCTTTTTTAATTTATAAAAATAAAAGGCGATAAGGTATAGGTTGCCTTAATTATTGCGGTATCTTATTATTACGTTTAATGCGTAATCCGAAACGTCGGTTTTAAGCTTAATTAAGCGGTTTGGGTTATATATAATTAATACTGGCTTGCTGGTAATCGTATCTTTAATCTGTTAAAAGACCATTTTTGTTTTTATCGTTTAAAGGAATTTGTTTTCTTTTTTTGTTAGGTTGGATAATGGTATAATTATTTTATTAAAGTTTCGAATAAACGTCTTATAATAATTGGCGAATTCGAGAAAGGTTTGTACTTCCTTAACTGTAATAAGTGTTTTTTATTTCTGTATTGTAGCGATTTTCTTACGGTTTATTTTGATATATCCTGGGGTGATAATATGTTCTAAAAACTTTACTTTTTACGTATAAAACTGGCTTTTTTTCTTGTTAATTAAAAAGTTAGCACACTGTAAGGCTTATAGGGTTATATAAACGTATCTTATATATATATTTTTTATTTTCGAATAAATGAGAATATGGTCGAGGTAATAAATAACGAAAATGTTTAAGTATTTTCTAAGTCCATAATTAATCATTTACTAAAAGGTTATTAATACGTTCATAAGTCCGAAAGGTATAACAAAGTATTCGAAAAGTTTATATTTCGTTTTTAAGGCTATTCTTTATTTATATCCTGGCTTAATGCGGATTTGACTATATTTTTCCTTAAGATTTAAGCTTGTAAATTAATTTGTTCCGTAAAAACGATCTTTTATTTCGTTAATTAAAGGTAACCGTATTTTGTCTTTAACCGTGATATTGATTAGTTGCTTATAATCGATAACCCGGTGTAATTTCTCGTTTTCTTTTGATCCGAAAAATATAAAGTATCCGGTTAATAAATTAGAATGTCGTATATAGCCTTTCCGAAGCTTGTTTTAAGGTATTTACGTAGTATCTATAGTTTTGTTTCGTTAAGGTTATAAATTGCATAAAATCTTGTCGATGTCCTTTCCTTAAAGATTATCTTATAGTTTTATTCGTTATGTTTTAGTAATTTTGTTTCGAGTTCCTTTCGAAATAATCGTTTATAGTATTATGGAAATACGTTAGCTATGGTTTTTAGCTTTAGGGGTTGATGTTATAGGTGGTCGTTTATCTTTTATAATTTCTTTTCGATGGTAACGATAATGCGTCGTATTTTTCTGTGATGCCCTTGCTTTTTTTTATGTTTTATTTTTGTGTGTGGTAAGGTTTTTGTCGTATTTTTATACTTATATTCGTTGCCATTTTTGATTAAGTATTAAGATCTTTACTTATTTTGCTTTTTGTTATTAAGAGGATATGAGGCGAATTTTACCTGGTTAGTTATCTAATTAATTAAAGGGTTATATTAATACAGCCCTAGGTTTCCGAGGTTTATATTATAATTCCTTAACGGAACGATATCGAAGTTTGTTATTTAGTTTTATCCGTTAACGAAAATCCCGAAATGATTAATTTCGTAGGTAATTTTTTTATTGTCGTAAGTAAATGCTTAACCTTTTTGGTTTTTAATGATATAAGGTTTTATCTTTTTCTTTTTTATGGTAGTCGAAGTCGGTTAACTATATCCGGCGTTATATAATTACCTTTTATTGTTCCGTAATCCATAAGTGCGGTAAATTCGTATATTTTAATTTGTATTCGCAGGATGATAGGGTCGGTTTTGGCTTTTATCGTCGTATTTAAAGCCCTTTTAGGAGGCTTTTGCTGGCTCTTTTGAGTTTTACCATTTTGCGGCTTTCTTATAGATGACGTTCGTTTTTTAATTCGTTTTTTAGCGTCTTAATACGTTTTTAATTTTGTGCGTTAAGGGTTTGTAATTATTTTAGCTGTCTTTTTTATCGGCGTAAAGTAACCTCCAATAAAAGGATTTGTATTTGGAAGTCTCTTTTGTTGATGTATTTTGGTTCGGGGGTTTTTTATCCCTTTTATCGTGCTTGGAATTAGGTATTGTATAGCCTTATATTTTCGTTTCTTTTTTCTTTTTCGTCTTTAATTTTTTGTTGCTTATTTAGGCTATTTATAAAGCTTAAACGGAAGTTTAAGTTTTTAATTACTTTTAAAAATACCTTCATAATTGTTTGGTAAACTTATTCTTTTTTCGTTTTGTGGTTATACTATCCGAAATGGCATATAAGGTTTCCGTCGGGATAGGTTTTTCCTTTGGGCTAACTTGTTACCGCCGTGATCATATTGACGGTATTTTTTAAGGCATATATCCTTAAGTATTTGTATTATCGTTAATTCTTAAAATCTTTTCCTTTTTAATCATGAAAGTCGAATCCTTAATTGTATATTTACGGAAGTCGTTCCTTGATATACTGTTATTCCTTTATATGTTTAAGGTAATAAGCGTGTTTGTATTAAATAGCATAAAGTTTCCTGTACCGGTCCGGTTGTCCTGGTAGCAGGTTTTCGTTTTAACCTTAGTACTTTTTAATTTATGCGTTTAATTTTAATTATTCGTATTGTTATTATTTTCTTTTAAAAAAATCGGGAATGTAATTTGTTTTTGATAAGTTCCTTTTATCCGTTATGTTTTTCTAGCTATTAGGTTAGTATAAGTTTTATGGTAAAGGTTCGTTATTTTTAAACGGTTACTTAAGATAACTTTTTTATCTTTTATAATCCTTATTATACTTTCTCGGGGGAATTATAGTTATCCTTAATTTTAATTATGTTGATTAATTTATTATCGTTTTTTTGGTTATTTTGGGGGGGTTTTTAAAGAACCGGTATCCAGTTATTCTGTCGTGGCTTTTTGGGTGTCTTATATTAAAAAGCCTTATGTCCTATCTTATTAAAGTTAAAGAATTTGATAATACGCGGGTTGCGTTACTGGATTACGCTTAATTTTATAGGTCCTGATAGTGTTTTATAGGATATATTAGTTCTTTATAGCGTACTAGTATTAGGGGGGTGCTTTGGCTTATTATTTTGCCGGTCCTTAAAGTGTTAAATTTTTTAAGCGTATTGCTGGTCGTCGATTTTGACTGCTATGGCGATATAATCTACCAACTTTTCGGGGCGTTTATTTTTAAATAGCTTTTTTTGCACTTTTTCCTTTAGGCCGTCGAAGAATGTAATTATTAATGCTTTTTATGCTTAATTGATTTTCGAGGTTAATTAAAATAAGGAATTGCCGTATTCGGAAGCTAATCCTTTTTGCTTTAAATCCTTAATTTTGTTTTTAATCTTCGTTTTCGTTTATTATTCCGAATACTTTTTTTAATTCGTTTTCGAACTTTTTATATTTATTATAAATATTCGTAGTTTTTGCGGATTTTTATTAAAGGGGTTTAGTAACTTATTTACGAAAGGTAAGCTTAAACTAGGTGGTTGTATTTCCGATTAATTATTTTATAACGAACTGGATTTAAAAAGTAAGCGTTATAAGTTTAATTAGAAAATACTTAAAGTAAGTACGGCATTCCGTAAGAAACTGTTAAAACTTGGTAATGGTTCCGTCGAAAGGGGTAAGCTTGATAAGCTTTAAAACTTTTCCGGCTTTTTTGCCGTAAGTTGCTTAAATAGGTTATACGGGTTAAGCTGGTTAATCCGGTTAATTAGGTTATTTTATATTCGCTTATTTCCTTAATTCCATTTTTTGGGCTTTTAGTTAGTGACAGGTTTATTTAAGGGTATTATAAGCTTAATCTTAGCGTTAGTAAGCTACGTAATTGCGTTAGTCAATTAATTAAGTTAACGTAGGGCTTTTTTTTAAAAGAAACCAGGTCGAGTTTTTTTATTATTGGAATTTATAGTATTCTTTTCGGGAATTTAAAAAGTTCTTTTAAGGTCGGGTTGCTTATTAGACGATATAATGTTAAAGGTATTGCTTAAAGTTTGATAATATTGTTAAATAAAAGCTTATAACGTATAACAGCTAAAAGGTTTAATTAATTATTAGACCTAATCGTACGGTTTATGTTAATAGTAATGTCGTAGAAAACTAAGCAATAAGGTAAGTAATAATTATATTTAATAATAGCAAATTATTGAAAGTAATTTAGGTACCTAAGTTATATTATAAGCTGGTAATATTTCTAAATTATAGTAATAACGAATGTATATATTCTTATTTTAGCTTCTGGTACTTAAGCGGTTTAAACCCCTTTGTTAATTAAGTTCCTTTAAGTTCCTTTAAGCCCTTTCGTAACTCGACTAGCTTAAGACCTTTGAGCCAATAAGGGCCGTTAAGCTCTTTGAGTTAATTACGCGATGTTTGAGCTTAGGTCAAGGCTGAAGTTTTGGAGGTCCGACTGTGTGTGTTGCAGCCAAGACCGCTAGGTCATAATATAATGGTAAACGCGCTTAAGCGGATATTATTTCTAATTCGCGGAGACCAAAGCCGAACGAGAAGAAATTGATTATCGACTGAATTTTTAACCTAAAAACGCAAACGTTTTTCATCCGATTTTAATATATTAAAAAAATGTCGTAAATTTGATACTTATTTAATACGTTACGATATATACTGGAGTTAATTAAATTTCGAACTTAATTAAACAGTAAAATAAAGTTAAACGAGTTTAAATCGAAAACTCTTTTATTAGAAATATTAAGGTAAAATACTACCTCGTCGCGCGGTTTCGTCGCTATTTTAATTATACAACTTTATTTATTTATTTAATAATAATAATAATATAGAACGACTAATAAAAGAAATAAACATAAACTTAACCATTTAAGCTAAAAAGAAAAATTCTAAAACTTAACTTTAAAAAGCTATATTTTATAAATATCGTCCCTGAATTTATCTTAAAATATTAAATTTATAATATACGCGCCCGAGCCGACACTATTTCCAATTTAAGAAAATTAACGCCCACTGAAAAAAAAATATCATCGAAAAAATCCTTCACTTACATACGCGACGATTCCTGATTCGGTTGTTATATATTAAAAATATAGCGAATTTATTATTTAGCTCACCCGTTACGGCTTAAGTCGAGGTTAGTTAAACGTTAAGATTTCTTAAACGGTAAAGAAAAAGCTTTAAAAGCGTTTAAATCGAAAAATCGATTATTATAAGGTCTTATGCGAAACCTTAAAAGTATTTCATAAATAGTTCGAATTTATTCGAGTTATAATTATAAAACACGATATTATAAAAAGCATAGTTATAACTTTAACGATAAAGACTATTTAATAACGTTTTTATAATATCGAATATAATAAATTTATATATTAATAAACGTAAAAACCTTATATAAATTTAATAAAATAGGCGATAGTAATTAATAATTATATATATTATTAATTTGAAAAGTTAGATTATACCTTTATACATTATTTTAACTGAAAGAAATTATTTTAATTTATAGTATTAAAAATACTTATTATTATACAATTAAAAGTTCAGTATAAATTATAATAATTAAGTAATAAACGAATTGAATTTAAAACGGATTTAATATTTCAATAAAAATATACGAACGCGTACGAAAACGTCGAAACGTTTTTTCACCTTTAACGGCTACGAAAATTATTACTTTATCGAATTCGAAAAATATTATGCGGATAATGACATTATTACGATTTATATGCCCGTTTATCTTTGTATCGCTTTTAGTATATTAATATATCTTACTTTTTCGTTCTAAAACGTACTTATTTACTTTATATCAAGAATTTAATACGACGTTATTATATGTCTATTATAAAAGAAGTTTTTTTTTCGCCGGCTTTTATAATACCTTTAAAGTTATTATAACGTTTTATAATATCAAATCCTTATTTGTAAAAGTTAAACTTTTTTATTCGATCTTAATAACGTTTTATTTAAAAACTATTTTAATTATACTTACACCGACTGTTTGTTACGGCTGCAACATACCGCTACACCACCAGGGCAAAAGATCGGTGGAATGATCGCAATCGTGGCAATCATCCTGGTGCTTACAGCCGTATACATGTCTTGGAGCTGTACGGTACCCCCGAACCGTAACACTGTTTTACCGCTTACTTCCGCTGATTTTATTCTTTTTCCGGCTGTAAAACCCTTTAAAAATATCGGTAAAGTGACAAAATAAGAACGTTATTTATAAAAAAAAAAGATTAAAACTTATCAAGGTAGCTCGCTGATAAATCTCGTTAAATAAGTTAATTTATAAATTAAAAGTTATTTTCCTTAAAATAAAGCCGTTTAATTATACGAAACTAATTATATCTTTAGTAAACGTTGAAAAACTAAAATTAAACGAGTTTTTTATCAAAAAAGAAATACTTATTACATAAAAAGGATATATCTTTTTGGCCGAAAAGGGAAAAGATAATAAAAAACCGTAATTAATAACTGTTAAAAGTAATTGTCGTAAAATGATTAAAACGAAAAAATAAAAAACTATAAGGTTTACAGTAAGCCTAGACATAATGCACGTATTTATGAAAAAGTTATAAATATATTTAATAAAGAAAAGTTTAATTAATTTATTTAAGTTTGTTATTTAAATATGCTAAAAGCCGCGCAGCGAGGTGGTGCGCGCGTTAAGGTGATATCCTACGTTCTAAATAACATATTAACTAATAAATTAATTAAAGCCGTAACACGAAAAGCTTTTAGGTATTTTAAAATAATTAAGATTAATAAATATTATAAAAGCCTCAAATTAATAAAGAAAAAGCTTAAATTTATTTTAAACTAAAAATTAAGTAATTAAAAGAATTTAATTGTTAAAAAAAGTAAAATAAATATTTCTAGTTTTAGAAAATAATAAAGTATGATAATTAACGCCGTAAATGTTTTAAGGCGTTAAAGTGATATATTAGCTAGCTGGGAGGTACGTAACGTACTGTTAGATATAGGGGACATCAGTTGTGTATTCTATTAGGCTCGTTGCGTGTGCTGTCGTACGCGTGCAACTTTATATAGCTTAGCTCCGGAATACATATGGGCCGATCAGTAGGTGACCTTTCCGTATATGGGTACGCTACGCATCTCCCAGCTAGCTAACATATCCTCTTAACGCCTTGAGGCATTCACGGCGTTAATTACCGTACTTTATCACTTTCTAAAATCATAGCTATCTATTTCACTTTTTTTCTAGCTATTAAATCGTCCTAATTAGCTAATTCTTCGTCTAAAATAACCCTTAAAGCTTTCCTCCGCTGATTTATAGCTTTGATAATATTTATTAGTTTTAGCTATTTTTTAAAATGCCTAAAGGCTTTTCGTAATAAGGCTTTAGTTAGTTCATCAGTTAATATATTACCTACAAGTATATAATCCATTTTGATCAAGTCACTTTTTTATTTTATTTTATAGTTAGTAATTATATATATTTACGTACTATAACTTTTTTTTAAAAAGGGCGACGTCGGCGTTAATTAACCGTATCGTTTATTAATTATCGTAACATATATTTAACTATTTTACGTTCGAGCTAATTTTTAGCTCCTTAATTAATCAAAAGGTAAATAAGGCTCTTTTTTATAACCTCTATAAGGAATAATAATTCCGTTTCGATTATAAAAGTAGTTATTATATTTTATTTATTCGTATATTACTTTATTGTTTTTCCGAATAATTTCATAATATAAATTTAAAAGCTTTGTCAGTCGATGAAAGTATTTACAAAAAAGGCGTTATTTTAAGTATTTATCGAATTTTCGTTACCGAATTATAAAGTTAACGTTTTAATATCGATTAAGTATATTATAACTTTAGCAGAAAGGTTATAATATACGTTATTAAGGTTTTGGTTAAATCGTATAAATCAAGATATTATAAAAAATATATCAGGTTACGTATTAACTATAACGTATAAAATAAAACCGGCTTTTTTTAATATTTATTAATAAAGCTTAAATAGATTAGATTAGAATTCGGCAATAATTAAAGGTTAATTATTAGCGTTTCTAAGAAATTATTTAAACGTTTTTTACGAATTAAGTTAATTAATTAATTTATAAAATCGGATTAGGATAATTAAACTTTTTAATTAAGTTTATTTTTAATTATTTTAATTTCGAAAAATTATTATAAGTTTTTTCCTTTATAAGAGTATATCGTTTTTATATTTGTTAAACTAATTGATCGATAACGTTTTAATATTTTTTCTTATACGTAACGATTATATCGTCGACGTAGAAAAATAAAAGTATCTTTTAACGAAAAAAATAATATAGTTTATAAAAACCGGGGTTAAATCCCAAATCCCCTTTATATTAGTAAAATCCTTTTACTAAAATAAAGGGGATTTGTTTAATCCGTATAATACCTTTTTAATTAAGAACATTCTATTACGTTATAGATATTTTAAAAGCGTTTTTATGTATATTTTATAAGGTAAGTTTGCGTTAACGAAGGCGTTTATAACGTTATATTGCTTAAACTTTAAGTTAAATTTAGCCGTAATAACGATTAAAGCTCGAAATAATCTTTTAGCGAATATAAATACGTATATATCGTTATATGCGTTTTTAAGTTATTAATTACCTTATTAACGAAACGAGTTTTATACTTTTAAAGCCAGCTATACTTATCGAATTTATAAACGTATATCTATATATGTCTTAGGACCTATTTCCGTTTAACAGAGAGTTAATTAATAACCTTCTAAAATTTTATCTTTTTGTAACTTTACAAGTAAGCCTTTTCGGCTTTACGGAATATTGTTCTTAAAGGGTAAATATTTAGCGTTTTATGACCTCGTAGCGGTAGCGGCAAATTTCGCCTATATACCTGGTTTTTAGATTTAGGTAATATTTTAACCCTTTTTCGATTCAGGTAACGCGCATTTTAAGCTTTAATTCCTTTCAAATTTCCGCAATTTACCGGCCGGTTATCGAGTATATTTATAAAATGGGTTATTCGCTTTACTTTAAACGCGGTTTTTTAAACTTTTTAATCGTACCGATAATTATTTTTTCGATCCGGAACGTATAAAGAATTATAAAATACCGTTCTTTTTTATTATTACTTTGAGTTAAATTATATAATAAAGGTTTAAGGATACCTTTATTTTTTTTTCGTCGACGTAATGATCGTAATAATTATTAGGGCAGACATTAATAATAATAAAGGTTTAAGGGTTGATAACGGTTTAAATATAGCAATCTGATAAAGGTAATTAATTTCATACGAATAAACTTATTTTTTCTTAATCCGTACGTTAATTACGTTAATGCTACTTTAAAACTAGTTTCTTTATCTAGTCGGTAATTAAATTCCATTTAAGTTTTTATCCTCTTTTTATAAGTATATTTATTAGTTAATAACTTAATTAGATATTTATGCTTGTTTAAGTAGGTTATATAATTCATTTTCAGTAACATATAGTAGGTTATTTTTAAATTTTCAAGATTATCAGAAAAGGTTATTTTTTCGTTAAATTATACGGTCCGAATAGCGACGACCGTATTAATTAACCGGTTTTAGATTTCGTAAATATTCGTAAATTTATAATTAATAAAAAGCTAATTTATACTTCAAGATTTAATTTTCAAAGTTTTTTTTATAACTACGGTTGCTATAATATAAGTTATATAATCGTAAGTTCGTAAATGGGCTTATTAAAGCTTGCGATTAAGTATTACGACGCCGTTTTTATGTATTAAGTAAATATAATAAACTTTATACAGTATGTATTTAAAAAGAAAAAACGTATTTTAAGGTACGGTTATATAAGTAAACCGCTATTTTAAAAATGTATACCATTAGGAACGTAAGTAACTTAGTTGCGTAATGTATTATAGTTGCCTTTTCCTTAATTATACCCATTAAATACTTTATACCCCCGTTTTGCGTTTATATATACGGTATTAAAAGTTTAAGTTTAATATTTAAAAAAGGGAATTATAACATATTTCGAAGTTAATAACTTTTTAAGATTTCGTTATCGTATTCGATTATTTATAAGAAAACTTTATTTTAGTTTTTTAAGATCTTTAAAAGATATTAAAATACGGTAATTCATATATCTTGATCTTTATTTTTAAGGTATGTATCTTAAATGTAACCTAAGTATTTATTTATTACGAATATAAGGTATTTATACTCTTTAAGGTTTCCTTAAAGCTAATAAAGTTAATAACGATTTTTTGTTTTAATTAGGATTTTCTTATTCTTGGGCTTGTAGCGAATTAGCTTTTTAGCTTTCGTTTTATTATATGCTTTATATTTAATTATAATTAGGCCCTTTAAGCGGATTTCCTTCATATAGGACTATAGTTGGATAATTATTTTAGGTTTTAAATAATCTAATCGTAGGTATTATATAATACCGTTATTAATTCGAAATGGTTTCGTTATCTATAAGTTAATATTTCGTTTATAAGTAATTAAGGTTGCTAAAGGTATTACCGTATTAATGTTTTTAATAACGAGTTTATTAAATTTATCTATTAACGTAATAATTACTTAATCATATTTATTTTAAATACAATTGTTAGATTTTTAGTTATCTTATTAATATTTTCTTAGGAGTCTTTTAAAGGATATTAGGTTATAGGCGGATCTTTTGCAATAGGTAACGTTATATAATTTTAATGCTTTTATGCCGTTAGGATTTTGAAGTAATACGTCGACCTTTCCGTATCCTTTAATTAGGATGAAATTACTTTTAGAGTATATCCCGTTACCTTAAATAATCGATTTGAAATTTAGGAATTTATTTATCAGATTAAATATGTAAATAGTTAACCTTAAGTTTAAAATAAACGAATTCCTTAAAGGATAAAATAAAACGTTTATAACGTTACGTTAATTAATAATTAGAAAATACGCGAGTACTCGTTTTATTCTTTTTAGAAGTTAATTTACTTTAATAATTAACTTTTTTATGAGTTTCGATAAACGGTTAACTTTTTTCTTTAAAAGTTAATTAGAATTAATTCGTTCTTTACCTAGATCTAAGATTATCTTTCCTATTTTAAATCCTTTTGGGGTTTTATTAGGGAATACGTAATAGGATTAGCGGAATATATAATTTGGGCTTAGGTATACCTTATAGCGGGTACTTTATATATTTAATTCGTTACGTTTTCGCTTGTTAGCATTTCGGTTTACTTAAAAGCTTGTACGACCACCTTTTTTAAAACCGTTCTTAAAGTTCCTTCTTTTTGATTGTTATCTATTAAAGGGATATGTGTTTTTCCTGATTAGGATTATTTTAATTAGATGGATACGCAGTATTTATAGAGATTCCGTAAAATGTTAGAAACGTTACTTTAATATTCTTTAATATTAACGGTTGCTAGATAATGATATTTTAATAGTTTAAAAGGTTAATTAGTGCTCTTTAAAAAGTAAGCGTACCTTTTATAATTTCTTCCTTTTTAAATATTTAAAAAAATGTTACCTATAACCCGATAATAAAAGTTATTGCGATATATAGGTTATTTATTTATATAATTATATTCGTTTTTAAGATGATATATTGCTATCCTTAAGCCATAATTGCTTTTTATTTTATAATTTATTCGTTTAGCTTCTTAGCCGATTTCGAGGTTTACTTTAACCTTTCGCGGTACTTTCATTAGGTATTAATTCGGAGTTTGTTATCGTATATCTTCCCAGATTCCGCCAAATTGGCGTATTGTTTTTTTAAGTTTTATTCCAGAAAAGGGTTTATTTCCTTAATTGCTGGGAAAATAAATTTTAAAATTTATTTCGTTAATTCGTTAATATTTTTACGGAAGTTTTCGTACTTCTGATCTTCGTAAATGTACGCCGTTAGGTTTAAGTTATATATTTATTTACCTTCGGTCGTTATTTTTAGGGCGGATTTCGGATAACTATTATAATTAACTTTTTCGATCGGTAATGCGATTGGCGCCGGTATAATTCTTGTAGCTGTCGTAAAGGATGATGTTGATCCGGTTGTTCCGGTTATTCCGGTTAACTAAGTATTAGCTTTTTATAGTCGTAGGATTCATCTTTTTGGATACTTAAACATCTTAAGCTTTATATTACAAACTAACACCTTACCCACTTGGGCACACGGTCGGAACGAGAATAGCATAATTGCCGACCTAGGTCACGTGATGTGGATGAGGATGGATTTGTCTCATCTAGAGATATCTATGCATTTACATAATATGGATGAGGATGGATTTGTCTCATCCAAAGGAATCCAAATTGAGATATATACGTTTATTACCTTTCATACCTTAGATAAATTACCAGCTTGTAATATAACTTGGTTACCTAGATTACCTTTGATAATCTGCTATTACCAGACGTAATTATTGTTTTTTTATTGTTCAGTTTCCTACGATATTATTGCCAACATAAACCGTACGATTAGGTTTAATAGTTGGTTAAACCTTTTAGCCGTCATACGTTATAAGCTTTCATTTAGCAGTGTTGTTAGACTTTAAGTAATACCTTTAATATTATGTCGTCCAGTAAGCAACCCGTCTTTAAAGGAACTTTTTAAATCCCCGAGGATAATATTACGGATTCCGATAATGAGAAGATTCGACCTAGTTTTTCCTAGGAAAAAGCCTTGCGCCGACTTGACTAGTTAACCAATTCGGTTACGTAGCTTATTAACAATAAGATCGAGCTTATTAATACACTTAAAGAAACCTACAATTAATTGGAAGCCTAGCGAGTTAAGCTGGAAAGATAAGCGAATATGGAATAAACCGATTAACCGGATTAATTAGCCCAACCGGCATAACCTGTTTAGATAACTTACGGTAAAAAGTCCGGAAAAGTTTTAAAGCTTATTAAGCTTACTTTTTTCGACGGAACCATTACCAAGTTATAACAGTTTTTTACGGAATGCCGTCTTTATTTTAAGCATTTCCTAATTAGATTTGTAACGTTTATCTTTCGAATCCAGTTTGCCGTAGGATAATTAATTGGAAACGCGGTTATTTGGTTTGAACTTACCTTCCGTAAGTGGGTTACCAAATTTCCTTAATAAAGATCTATAAAGATTATTGTTATTTATAACAATTACGAAAAACTTGAAAAGGAGTTAAGAAAAGTATTCGGAATGGTAAATAAGAAGATTAAAATTAAAAAAAGGATTAAGGATTTAAAGTAAAAAGGATTAGCTTCTAGATACGGTAATTCTTTTATTTAACTGGCCTTAAAAATTAATTAAAGATAAAAGATACTAATAGCTACATTTTTCGACGGCCTAAAAGAGGAGGTATAAAGAGAATTATTTAAGAATAAACGCACTGAAAAATTAGTAAATTATATTACCATGGTATTTAAGATTAACGATTAACAATACGCCTAAAGAAGTTAACATTCCAAGGATCGATAAAATAATAAACTAAGGCATCCCCCTAATACCAGCATACCATAAAGAACTAACACGTCCTTTAGGATAGCACCAGGATTTATAGAATTAAGCGCAGTCCAGCAACGCGATTTACGCACCATTAAATGTTTTAATTATAACAAAATAGGATATAAAGCCTTTAAATGTAAGGTACTTAAGAAGTTACGATAAAGTACCTATATATTAGTTCTTTAGGGGTTCTTCCGAAATAACTAAGGAAACTATAATAAATTAATTAACATAATTAGGATTAAGGATAAGCATAACCTTTTTAAAAAAGTGCAATAGGGATTATAAAAGGCGAAAGAATTGTTTTAAGTAATTATTTAAGAATAACGAACTTTTATTATAAAACATATAGTAACCTAATAATTAAAACAATATAACGCATGAAAGGGATTTATAGAAAATAAGTTACTTTCCCGTTCGTAAAACAAATGGCGATAACGGTACGAATAGTTAAAATTAAACGCATGGATTAAAAAGTATTAGGGTTAGGACGAAAACCTGTTACCAGGATAATCAAACCGATATGAGAAATTTTATGTTATTTAATACAAGCGTACCTATTACCCTAAACATTTAGAAGGAAAACGGTATATCGAAAAATAACTTATACGGATATATAACCAAGGATTCGATTTTTATAATTAAACCGGAAAAGATGCTAAGAATTAACGATAATATAGATACCTAAGGGCATTCGCTTTAAAAAATACCGTTAATATTATTACGATGGTAATAAATTGGCCCGAAAAAAAGACTTATTTTAATAAAGACCTTATATGCCATTTCGGATGGTACGATCATAAGATAAAAGAAAAATGGATTTATTAAATAGTTATGAAGGCATTATTAAAAGTAATTAATAATTTAAACTTCCGTTTAACCTTTATAGATAACTTAAAAAAGCGATAAGAAATTAAAGATAAAATGGAAAAAAGAAACGAAAATATAAGGAAATACGTCGCCCAGTTTTAAATACGATAAAAGGGATAAAAGGCTCCCGAATTAGGATATATTAGGAGAAAAAACTTCCAGATATAAGTTCTTATATTTAAAGTTACCTGACGCCGATAAGAAGAATAATTAAAATAATTATAAGCTCTTAATGTACAAAATAAGGAACGTATTAAAGCGCTAAAAGATAAATTAAAAAACGGACGTTACTTATAAAAAAGCTGTAAGATGATAAGATTTACGAAAGCCAGCAGAAGCTTCCCAAAAGGGCTTTAAACGCGATAATAAAAGCTAAAAACGACTTTATGACTTTGTAAATAAGAATTAGGATATATTAGTTTACCGCATTTATGAACTACGAAGCAATAAAAGGTAACTATATTACGCCGGATGTAATTAACCGATTTCGATTACCATGGAAAGAAAAGATGAAACCTTACATCGCCGAAAACGCAAAAAGTTGGGTATTTACTTACGATAACGGAAAGATTAACCGCAAAATTAATCACTTCGAGATTTTTATTAACGGACGAAACTAAATAACAGATTTCAATATCGTTCCGATAAGGAATTACGATATGATTTTCGGAAAACTATAGCTATATTAATATAATCTCTTGATTAATTAAACAATTAACTAAATAAAGTTCGCTTTACATTTAGTCGATAAAAAGAAGCAAGATATAAAAATATCTTAACATTTGATCGAAAATGGCGATAAGTACAGGTATAAGGATATAATAAAAACCTTACCATTTATAAGAATAAAATATAAAAGAAAATAAGAGTATTATAAAAGAATACAACGTATTATCGCTACCATTAAAATAAAGTTACGAAAGATAAACGATTACTTATAGCATTAGCCTATAAAGCCAGAAACTAGAGTTAATATACCTTTATAATACCATAAATATAAACGATTATATCGAAAAAAACTCAAAATAAAATTACGAAAATATAACGAATGGAATTATAAAATAGTTCTTAAGGAAAGGATATCGATTAGATTTTATCCGATTTATAACTTTAATAAAATAAAATTATAGGTATTACGTAAATACCTTAAAGATAAGTTTCGAAAAGGTTATATATAACGTTCTAATTTATTAGCCGGGTACCTTATATTTTTTATATTAAGGAAAAACGATAAGTTACGTTTCGTTATTAATTATAAGTAACTAAACGATATTACGATTAAAGATAAGATACCGTTACCTTTAATTAACGAAATAAAAGATCACCTTTATAAAGCTAATTAATTTATAAACCTAAATTTTAAAAAAAGATATAATCAGATCCATATTAAATTAGGACATAAATGGAAGATAGCCTTTAGGATAAAGTACGAACTTTTTAAGTATTTTGTTATGCCTTTCGGATTTACGAACGTACCCGTAACCTTTTAGCAAATGGTTAACCATGTACTTATGAAGTACTTAGACATTTTCGTTATTTATTACCTCGACAACATTCTTATTTACTTGAGAAATAAAAAGGAATACGTGGGATACGTTTATATAATTCTTTAAGCCTTAGAAGACGTCAACCTTTTAGTTAATATAAAAAAAAGTTAGTTTTATACGTAAAAAGAGGAATTTTTAGGATGTATTATTACTTTAAGATATATTAAGATAGACCCTAAAAAGATTGCTATAATATAGGGATGGAAAATACTTATTATAGTTAAGAAAGTGCAAGCCTTTTTCGGATTCGCTAATTATTACAAAAAGTTTATTCGAAACTTTAGCAAAATAGCTATACTATTATTTAACCTGATAAAAAAGGAAATAAGTTCTTTTAGACGATAAAAATAAAAATATTTTTTTAAAAGATTAAAAGTACGATTATTAACGAGCTAATATTAATTATGTATAACTTAAGCCGCTTAGTTAAGCTTAAAACCGACGCTTCGGATTACGCTTTAAGCATAATAACAGGATACCGCGACGATTAAGGTAACTTATATTTTATCGCCTTTTACTTTTATAAGTTAAAAGAAGTAAAGTTGAATTATGGCGTTCCCAATAAAGAATTTATGGCCATTATTAAGGCTTTCCGAAAATTCAAATATTACCTTAAAGGAAATTTTTACCAGGTTAAGGTATATACCGATTATAAAAACTTTATTTACTTTATTATTATTAAAGAACTTATAGGACGATAATTACGTTATACCGAAAAACTAGCAGAATATAACTTTATTATTATTTATTAAAAAGGATTAGAAAACGGTAAAGCAAACATATTAAATCGAAAACCGGACTTCGAAAAAAAGGTAATTAAAGTTAACCATTAAATTTTCGATATTACGCCGAAAGGATATTTGCAATTACGACAGATATCAATAATTAAAGCAGCACCCTCCAACCTATATCAGAAAATCTAAGAATACGACGATAATCTACCTAAGGATCAAAGAATGGAGAAAACGCAAGTTTTAAAAGAATACCAGAAAATATTAATACGAAATATATACGAATATTTATTATATGGATATCTAAGGATTTATAAAACTTTAAAACGATTATAACGTTTTTATTATTTTCCTAAAATAAAATTAATAATAAAAAATAAAATAATAATATTATATCTGCAATAAGGCGAAGACTCGACGACACAAGCCATACGGAGAATTATAACTATTACTAATCGTAAAACGATTATGGAATTTAATTATTTTCGACTTTATTATTAAACTTCTATTATTAAAAGACCTAGTTACAGGCATATATTATAACAGTATTTTCGTAATCGTTAACTAATTTACTAAATTATTTTATTTCCTATTATATAATAAGGATATAAACGCGGAATAACTAGCTTATATCTTTTTAAGATATATTTTAAAAGTAACGTCTCACACGTATAAGCGAGGGACACGTATAAGCGAGGCACTTTTTCAGCCATTCCAACTACCTATCTTCAATCGTCCATTTCTTAATACCAACATTATGGAACGCCTTACAAAAGAAACGAGAATAAACCTAACCTTTTAGGCTAAAAAAAGAGACCTAAAACTTAGTTATAAAAAACTTAGTTTTATTTATAAAGTTCCATATTTTACCTTATTATACCGTTTTAACGGTAAACGCGCCCGAGCCGATATTATCCCTCCTTTACAGAAATTAACGCCGACCGAAGAAAAATCGATTATTAACCGAATTCTCGACTTAAATATATAAGCGTTTCCTGTCCGGCTTTAATACGTTAAAAATATGGCCAATATACTGCTAGCTTAGCGCGTTACGGAACGCGTCGAAGTTAATTGGGCGTCGAGCTTTGTTCGACGGCAAAAAAAACTTAAAACGCGTTTAAATCGGAAAATCGATTATTAAAGGGTATTATACGAAAATCTAAAAGTATTTCGTAAATAATTTAAGTTTATTCGGGTTATAATTGCAAAATACGGTATTACAAAAAAGGATATTTATAACTTCGATAAAACGGACTTTTTAATAAAACTTTTAATAATATACGGTATAATAATTACAAATACCGAAAAACATAAAAAACCTAAACAGGCGTAATAAGGCAATCGGAAATAAGTTACAGTTATATAAGCTATTAATTCGCAAGGTTAGGCTATACCGCCATTTATTATTTTGGCGGGAAAAACCTATTTTGGTTCTTAATATCGCGATAACCTATTACCACTTAATTAAAAGGTTAGGATTAATTATAATAATTAGATAACGAATAAATTAAATTTAAAATAAATCCAGTATTTCGATAAACATATTCGAACGTATACGAAAAGAACGAAACGCCTTTTTATCCTCGACGGTTACGAAAACCACCATTCGATGGAATTCGAAAAATATTATACGAATAACGATATTATTACGCTTTGTATACCTTCTTATTTTTCCCATCGGTTTTAACTTTTTGACATATTTTACTTTTCCGTTTTAAAACGCGCTTATTTGCTTTATATTGAAAGTTTAATACGACGTTACCATACCTATATTACGAAAAAAGATTTTCTCGCCGGTTTCTACGACGCGTTTAAAGCTGCCATAACGTCCGATAATATCAAAGCTGGATTTGCAAAAGCTGGGCTTATTCCATTCGATCTTAATAACGTTTTTTCCGAATTAAAAATTCCTCCAGCTGTACCTACGCCGACCGTCTCCCCGCTTACTTCCTTCGGTTTTATACGTTCCCTTCCCGCGAAAACCCTTCGAAATATCCAAAAAACAAAAAAATGGGGGCGTTATTTACAGAAAAAGATCAGGAATTACTAAGGAAGCTCGCCGACAAAATTAGTTAAATCGGTTAATTTTTTGACAAAAAGTAACTTAATATTTTTGTACGAAAACGTTTTTCTTAAAAAAGAAACAGCCAAATTACGCAAAATTAACCATCTTTTCAGCAAACGTCGGAAAACCAAAAATAAACGTTTTTAAAAAGGAGGAACATTTATTATACAAAAAAAATAAGCTTTTTTGGCCGAAAAAGAAAGGGGTAGTAAAAAATTGCAGCCAATAACGGCTGAAGGTAATCGTCGCAAAAGGGTTAAAACGAAGGAACGGAAATATGGCGTTTGCGGCAAGCCCGGACATAATACGCGTACTTATGAAGAAGCTATAAATACGTTTAACGACGAAGAATCCGATTAATTTGAATTGATTTAGTATATTATGGTTGTGTTATTTGAATTTGTTGTTACGGAACGCCAAAAAGTGCCTCGCTTATACGTGTCCCTCGCTTATACGTGTGGGACGTTATACGGATTATTAACGGAAATTATTTTAGATAAAGGAACGATATTCGCTTTAAAATTGTGATAAGGATTTATGGCGTAATTAGGCTTAAATTACAAATTATTTAGCGCATTTAAACTTTAGATAAACGGATAAATAAAAAGAATTAATTAAATATTAAAGATTTACTTCCGATGTTATATTAATTACGAATAAAATAATTGGGCCCAAATGTTATTTATTACATAATTAGCTTATAATATTAGTTATTACGAAAGTATTAAAATAATTTTAGTAAACGTTAATTTTGGTTTTATACCAAAAGTTTATAAAGATATATGCGAAGGCCTTATTAACGTTAAACTAATCCTTATATTAAAATAACTTAAAGAATTATACGCAGAAATAAAAACAGAATTCGAATTCGTACGTAACCAGATCAAGAAATATTATAACTAAAAAAGGTTAAAGGGATTAATCTTTTAAGGGAAGGAAATGGTTTATTTAGTTACTAAAAACATTTAAATTAAGCGATTAAATAAAAAAATTCACTTTAAATATATCGGACCATATAAGATTATTAAGAAAATCTTAGAAAATAATTATTCATTGGACCTATTACCTAAGGTTAAACTTTATTTAGTTTTTTACGTTTTTTTACTTAAGTTAGCAGCGGATACTATTAAAGTTAATACAGGATACGAAAAAGAGGTAGGAGAAGATATACCGATATATAAGGTAGAAAAGATTCTAGATATACGTAAGAAGAATGGATTTACCGAGTACCTAATTAAATGGAAAAATTACCTAGATTTCGAAAACATTTGAAAACCCGCCAAAAACCTTATAAACGTTTAACGCCTGTTAAGGAACTTTTATTAGCAAAACCGGCGGCGTTTAAAATAGCCTTTTAACCAGGGTCCGCCGGAAAAGACCAGTTAGCGGCATTAGAACTAAATAAGTTCGCTACCTCCGTAACCTGAATAACCTGCGTAACGGCCTTTATTTTAGCCTTTTTCTATTCCTTTAATTTATTTAATAATTACAAATTACGATTAATTATTTCGATACCATTAATACGAAGGAATTTTTGCTATTGACGTAACCGCCGTAAACGAGTTATTGTTTTACTTATACGCTTTAAAGCTTCCTTTATCTTTTTTTGTAATTAAAAAAAACGCTTTTCGGCGAGAGCCTCTTTACGTTTCAACCGTTCCTTTTCCCGCGAAATGTTGTGTAGGAAGTCGATCGAAATGCCCGAACCGTTATAATTCCGCCCGTAAAGAACGTAATTTTGATAACGAATTATATTTTCCGCTATAATGCATTTCTTTTTTTTTTTTCTTTTTTTTTTCCGTACGAAATATGCCGAGTAAGGTATGATTTTGAAACCAAAATCCTTAATATTAAAAGATAATTATTTTACGTTTTTTTTTTTTTTTTGGATTAAAGCGTTGCCGCGGTTTAGCAACTTTTTAGTAATTTTTTTAGGCATGATAAAAATAAGAAGAAAAAAAGAAGATTTACCAAATTCGAAGATTTTTAAAGGTAAAGATTATGGAAGGGAAAAATCGTATTACAAATTAACATTTTACTTACTTAAGTATACGGTCGGAACGAAAATAGCATAATTGCCGACCTAGGTTACGTGATGTAGATGAGGATGGATTCGTCGTATTTAAAGATATTTATGTACTTACATAATATGGATAAGGATGGATTCGTTTTATTTAAAGGAATCCAAACTGAGATATATACGCTTATTATTTTTTATAGCTTAGATAAATTACCAGCTTGTAATATAACTTGGTTACCTAGATTATTTTTGATAATTTGCTATTACTAGACGTGACTATTATTTCTCTATTGCTTAGTTTCCTACGACATTACTGCTAACATAAACCGTACGATTAGGTTTAATAGTTGGTTAAACCCCTTAGCCGTCATACTTTGTTAGTTTGTTAGGCCAGTTATGGTTTTAATTAGGGTCGATATAATTCTAGATATTAAATGTGAAGGCTTTTAATTAGAATTCGTTTTTAAAGTTATCCCAGTTTTTTAATTCCTTATAGGTAACCGAGGACGTTAATTATGTCGTAAACGACATTATTCTTTTAAAAAATGTTAATAATTAGTATTAATGTATAGCTTATATCGTTTAAACAGCAGCTGATCAGTTAATATTAAGGTGTATTGGTAAATTAAGATGCTTAATTGTCAGATATAGAGAACATCAGTTGTGTGTTTTATTAGGCTCGTTACGTGTGCTGTCGTATACGTGCAACTTTATGTAGCTTAGCTCCGCAACATATATGGGCCGATTAGTAGGTGACCTTTCCGTATATGAGTGCGCTACGCACCCCTCAGCTAGCTAATACGTACCCTATATACGGAAAGGTTACCTTTTAATCGATACATATATGTTCCTAGCTAAGTTATCTAAAGTTGTACGCGTATAACAACATCTGCAACTAGTCTAATATAACAATATAACTGATATCTCCTATATCTGACAGGATAAGCCGGTCCAGCTATTCTTTAGGTGGTACGAGTTGTAGTTGTTACGTCGCGGTCATAAGGGCGTTACAGTTAAAAGGTTTATATTAATTTAAAATTTCTACTTTTTTCTTTAATATCTCAGCTGAATCATCTCCAATTAGTAAGTTGTATTTATAGTTTAAACCCCTTTTAATGCTGTGCATAATATTATTTTCGTAATTTTGTTCTTAATTTTTATTGCTATTTTATTTAGAAGTTTTCAATATAGATTTTGAAAAATTTTTATACGAGAGGCCACCAAACGGAGGGAAAAATCACAATGTCAGGCCTTACCTCAGCTAGCTCAGGCCTCGCTGGCTCGTTTCTATGTACTGTTGTATTACGCTAAAAATTAACCAATTAAATCCCAAATCCCCGTAACGAGCCAGTGAGGCCTAAGTTGTAGTTGTGCGAACAGGGGTCTCGTTTTGGACGCTCCCACCAAAATTATTAACTTTCTTTTCATTTTTTAAAAAATGTAAAAATTTAAAAAAAAATTAATAATAATTACGTAACTAAATTAAGGCCGATAAGTATAACTCTTTATATACGCGTCGAACATAAGCTAATATACGTACAGGAAACTTTTTTAATTTTTTTAAGTAATAATTATAATTAATATAGCTAGGTTTAAATTTAACAAATAAATAACCGTAACGGCCTTATAGTTACGATAGTACAACTACCGATCGCATTATCGTATACCGGGTTTCCTAAATATATTTAGTATGGGAAAAGCCCGTATATTATTTTTTTCAGCCGTACGGGTTATGGTTATTACGTCGTAATTTTAAGAAAATTCCGGACTTAATTAACCGGAACGCCCTTTTTATTACGACGTAATAACTACCGGTCGTAACATTTTAATATGGATCTTTTAAGGGTAATTTAATATGGGAAAACCCCGTCCAGCTATTTTTTTAGCCGTACGGGTTGTAATTGTTACGTTATAACTGTAAGAAAGTTAGGGCCAATTAAATCCGGAACGCCTTTCTTATTACGACGTAATAATTATTACTTTTAATATTTTGCTATGAACCTTTTAAAGGTAATTAAGTATAGGAAAAACCCGTATAGCTATTTTTTTATTCGTAAGGGTTATGGTTATTACGTCGCAGTTATAAGGGCGTTCTGGATTAAAGGTTTATTTAAAATAAGTTTTTTAATTATTTTTTCGGGCGTATATTATTAATTACCTTTTAATTAAAACTAAAAATATATAAGGAAATAAAAATTATAAATTTATATTAATTTTTCGTAATTATGAAATAAGTAATATTAAATTAAAATTATATTTTAAAAAATTTAAATTGAAATTTTTTAAAGATTTATATAAAACTGCTTAAAACGAACCTAAAAAATCATAACTTGCTATTAGGCCTTATTTTTGAGGTTTTGTTATTTGTGGGTCTATTTATGGGTCATTTGTGGGTCGGTACTTAGAGCTACAGGTTTTGCAAAGCCCTAGCCACAGCTGTGCCCCGGCGCAGCCACAACCTTCAAAACAAAGAGCCTGACCTTGGTGAGATAACATACAGTACATAGCTACTTGTATCTATCTCCGCTTAGGTTTATTGGCCCCGCTTAATTCACACAGTGTCCGCCGGCCACCACCATAGCACCCTGCGGATAAAATCGCTGAATCTGCTCAATAGCATTGATTAATTACACCGTATTATTCACCGTGTCCTGAATTGTTTCGGTGTTCCTCAGTTGAAGCTGCCAGATGTCAAGTCGCCTTTTCCCTTATCGATATCATCATAACCCAAACGAATAATCAACGGCGACAAGCACAACCCGGCAGACAGGACTACACGCCCACATTCACCAGGAAAACCATCCAGCGGACCGATTTGGAAATTCGTGCCTACCATTTCCTCCAGAGTCGTATCAAGGTCTTCCCCAGCTAAGCAAAACAGACTTCCTTGACTCCGAAGACATCTCGAGCTCGTAGGTCTGTCTAGCGACGAAACCGACACGATGGCGGACCTAGACACCTACACGCACCTCCCGCTCCAAATCGACCCGCAGACGAAGGCCATCAGCGCCCCGACGTCCAAGTCGCGCACTCTGGCGGCCGAGCTCGAGGCGCTCAACGCGCTGCACCGGTCGCTCCTCTCGGTAGAGACGCCAACGGGGGTGCCGCCACCGCCGGTGCCGGTGAACCCGAAGCGCAGCGCGCAGATCACGAAGCTGCGGGACAGCGGCAACGCGGAGTTCCGCAAGGGGAGGCACGCTGAGGCCGTCAAGATGTACACGCTGGGCCTGCAGATGGCGCTGGGCAGGCCGCTCTGGGAGCCGCAGGGCCTCGTGCGCGAGGAGGTCGCCGCGCTCTACGCCAACCGCGCCCAGGCGCGCATGGGCCTGCAGCAGTGGGCTGAGGGCGCAGTCGACGCCGAGGCCAGCGTCGAGGCCAAGCGCGTCGGCAACGGCAAGGCCTGGTGGAGGCGCGGAAAGTGCCTGCTCGAGATGGGCCGCGTCGACGAGGCCAAGGAATGGGTGGGCAAGGGCCTCGAGCTCGAGGGCGAGGAGGGCGAGCTGGCCGCGCTCGGCAGGGAGATCGACGCGAGGCTGGAGAAGGAGAAGGACAAGGATGGCGAGAAGGAGAAGGGTGGCTTGTGAGCGGGTGAGTAGGACGAGGGGACGGACGAGGAATTGCCCATGCGCCCGCCTACGCGGCGTGTATGCCTACGGCGGAAAAGACAACTGCGAGCATCTATCCACGGACTTCCGTTTGCGCTCATGCGGCGTTTGGGCGTTTTTGCTAGCCATTGGCAGGTCGTCTTAGTGGATTCGCTAGATGATTACTCTTTCTTTTTTTCCAGCATCGGTATTCTCCGTTCTAGCAAACGTGTGATGGGCATCGCAGTGGGTGTGGCAGTATGAGCAGACTTAGAGTGATTATCGTATTGAAGATTCTATGAAAAATTTACATCTCCTTCACCCATGTTCGTCCTTCTCTCAAGAATACCTTATGCAGTTGATCGCTAAGAGGGGTATCCATATAGTCGTGCCAGTCGTGGTGCTAAGGTCTCAGTCCCTTCGCGATTCAACCAACTCCTAGTGCATGGGGTAGTTGCATCGCTCATATCCCTACAGTGAATTCTCGTGATGGCGTATCCGAAAACCGTTCCAAAGCAAAACAAAGGTCCGCCCCGCCTGCTTCTCAGCGACCGAATATTACTGATGTGCGGACCGACGGGCACTTTCTCATGTGATTGATGACGAGATCTGCGGCACCTGACTGATCCTCCGAGAGTGTGGAATAGGATTGCCGAAAATCCCACTCCAGGTTGCAAGGTATGAGAACCAGTGCGGTCTTTCCCGTCGGGGCCTACGATCGCCCATAACGTCGGGGGCCCAAGGTGGTCGAATATCCGAAGATTTCTCCCAGCAAAAAATGTCGCCAACGATTCGCACTTCGTGTCTCGTCCGGGAGAACACCCGGCAGGCCTATTGCTTCTCGCCGGCCTTCTCATCCTCCTTCTCGCTGGCCTTCTCGTCCTCCTTCTCGCTATCGGTGACGGTCCCTTTCCGGGGCCTCATGACGGCGTCCTGGCCCGCCATCCGGCGGTCGAGGGCGCGGTCGAGCTTGGCACCCAGCGCGAGCTTGCCGAGGTTCTCCGTCTTCTCCTCAGAAAGCACGACGCGCTGCTTGCTCAGGGCCTTGTTCTCCATCCGCGCCAGCCCGCTCTCGATGTGGATGATCTCGGCCTGGGCGCTGTCGGTAGTCCGCACCGTCGGCGCGAACGACGGTGCCATGCTGTAGGTGCTGTAGCGGACGGAGTCGCGGGGGGAGGTAACCTGTGGCATGGGTTATTACGTTTATTCATCTGGGTGCTTGCTTTTTACGGCGACGGCTTGTGGTTGGAAGGATCGACGAAGATAATATGGGGGAGATAAGCTGGAGATGTAGACGCAGGACTATGTCGTAGATGTGTAGCCTCAAGTGGATGTGAATAGTGGATTAAGGTGTCACGGGAGCAGGCGATTTAGAAGCGGCTGATGATCCCCAGCGATTTTAGGGCGGTAGGATGCGAAGTGGTTGTGATTTGAAGGAGATGGCTGGCGTCTCGACGAGGTTGAACTTACTGAAGGGGCCATAATGGGGCGGGATGACTCTAATGAGGTAGGCATGTTCGTTTTCCTTTCTCGAAGGGTCACGGAGGAGACAAGTCAAGATATTATGTACGTCAAAACGAAGTTTGCGGGTGATATGACTTCGTAATACCTGATATAAACAAAAACTGGATCAAATTACCGGGGACTCTCGAAGTATCGGTGTATCTCTCGGCTAGATGTAATACAGTAGTATATACGAAGGAGGTGAGTTCAAGTTGAGATTCTTGACGAAAGTGGGAATACTATGGGAAATAGGACCCCTGGTCCTTATCCCCCTGGCAATACAGACTGCATTTTGTCGGGTACATGTGTAGGTAGGTACATGCAAGTAGGTAGCTTCTACTTATTTATCTGTATACATGAATCAGTACTATTATTTCCCTTGCTCAGAGAATTCAATGCCTGGTCAATTGAGTTGATCTGAATAATTAATTCACTGAAAAGCTGGGAAGCCTAGAAGCATGCTGGTATGATTGAAGAGGGAGGATTGGAAGACGGATCCGGCGATGCGACAAGAGAGAGACAGACAAAAGATGTCCGCGCAGAAAAACCACGCCCAATTGTTGGCTGATTGGGTGCAGCATGACGGTCAGTTACTCCATACATGTACATCTATGTACGTACGTACCGGTCTGCATGGAGATACACGTAGTGTGCCTACGTAGGGTGGAATGCCTGATCTTCCCTATATTCTCCGTCGACTTACGAATAAAGCAGCCGGTCGTTCCGCCTGAAGGTTGTCTGGGTTCCCAAGATGCTCCGTAAATGCTACCTCGAGGGGATAAGAGGGGTTAAAAGACGGCACTCTCCACGTGGTCAATCTGCAGCTTGTCTGACCGATACAAACTCGCCAATGGCACCATACCTTTGCCCACCCACTGCCTGGTCGCATAAGTGCAGGATCTGCCAGTTTGTATAGGTCGAGGCCAGGTAGTATACTGAACCCCCTTTCTGTTCGCTTGGAATGGGGAAGCAGCGTACATATATCATCTCCCGGCAGCTCTCATGACTCCGAGAATAATCCCGATATCTGTTATAAAATCAGCGCTGCCGTCATCGTCATACTGGACATAATCGACTTAGCGCTGTTCCGTCGTTTCTTATTTATTAGCATCAGGGAAATTCGGCCTTCAGATATGATTGCGGCTTGCAGGTGTGGGCGGTCAGTGCTTACTTATGCAAGTTTCATGGGTGTCTTGGCATACAATATTGAAGGGATTGCTACGACTCAGCGTAACATCTGAGTTTGGGCGTCGGCGTCTTTCGTCGCCGCCACATGGGAACTGCGCAGGTGACAGTACCCTATCACCTTGAACTGGTTCCGCCGTTCAGGGGTCCGTCTCCGGGGAGGGTTCCCATGATAAGCATCATCGCTGATTACGTAGGCAAAGTTCAGAAGCGGTCTTCGGCCGGCCCTGCAGCCAGCATATCTAAGATCAGTTTAGCCCTCTCAGCCAAAGGAGCAGCTGTGTCGTAGTCTGACCGTTCTACATCTGGGCCTGGATTAACAAGGAAGTGGTCAGCCACAACAGCACATTGAAAAGCATGACCTCCAGAGACGTAAAAATAAGTGCGCAGCATGCCACTGAAGCAATCAGGGAAGTCAAGGGTCCTCCAAGCTCCAAGACTATATGCAAGGTTCAATGGTTATGCTCGGCTAGCTTGAATGTCCTCCGCCTTGAATCCGCTCTGTTTCGGCTCTATTTTCAGATTGCTTGACCACTTGCGGCAGAACTGTGAAGACCTCCTTAAGTTCCAAGTTGGCATGGTAAACCTAGGCACCTAAGTAATATATTAATTTATATGACGGTTGCTCTTGAGCCTATGAAGGCACGTGAACTCTAGTCGTTGCTTTGAAATCCGGGTCTAGAATCCCAACCTAGCGGTGAACCGACCCGTCAACCATCGGTACTGCCTACGTTACTGTATCAGCTGATGAGTTATCACCTTCTGAGATTATCAAGATCCAGGAATCGAAACCGCCCTCGCTATCTACAGCTGGGTTAAACACCATTTTGGTCGTCAAAAGTGAGATTATCATTCGCGAGCTAGAAGAGCCCAGACCATGGTGCAAGCCCGAGCGCAAAGACTATCCTCATCAGCTCGGTGTGCTCAGTGGTCTTAGCGACACCCTCTCGCTCGGCACCTGTATCCGTCCTGATGCGGCGTAAGAAGATCGATAGCCTCCTATCTTCCGTTGGTGTCACTCCTAAGCACCCGTTTCTCACTATCTTGTAAAAGTGCACTGCAGCTTCCGCACTCGGCTGTCGAAAGAAGCGGCTGCAATGCAGAGCGCCATTAACTGCAAGTGACTCCCTACAGCGCTGGGGTATGTATATCTCGGTCAAAGGGTCAAGACATGAAGACGACTAAATGGGTTGCTTTGCGCGGGATTGCCAATTCCAATTGGTAGTCTCCCAATTCCCTTCCCTCTTGGGCATAGCCTGCTCTGCAGATCTTATGATATCCCGCGTTGTATTATTTGTCGATCAAACACCAGGGGTGGCCCGCGACACCGAATCCTGCAATTACCCCTCGATACCGTGCGAGGGCGTCCAAGGCGCGCCTCGAAATTTCGAATCTGATTCTACTGTAGATCCCGACGTCGCCAATTAGTGTGGTGCACCGTGTCGTGCCATGAAAGTTACGTCCATTCCAGAGCACGCACATCTAAAGAACTTGACTGCCTCGGCATCTCGCATACGATCTAGCATCTACGGACCTTGTCCTTGGATATATCTCTTCTCTGCGGGAGACACAGGATGCGCCGTCTGCTGCATATGTATGGAGCAGCGCGGACTCTCAAGCTCAAACCCATTTGCTAGTCGCCGGTCGACACGTGGCTTCCAAATCCTGCAGCTCTTGTATCAGGTAGGGCTTCGGCCGTATGGGGGGGGGGGGTTGCAATCCCGGTGCCATTCGGATTTCCAGAATGAGAAAGGCCTTATCCTTCAGCTGATCCTGATGCCCACATCTTTATCCCGACTTACCGGAATGCCACGAGGTGCCGAGGGTCTCTTCTGCAGCTGATTCTAACTGTAGACCGTGTTGAAAAGTTTCGCACTCCATGGTCCTCTGCGATGAGGCTTATGAGCTTGCCCAATAGCAGAAGAGTCGATTGCGTTGGGGCCGATGTCTTGTTGAAAGGCAACGGTCCTACTTGACCTTTGCGGAACCGTCGGCTGCCGACGACGTCAGACTAAGCCAGCCGTGATATGCATGGCCCTAACAACGTTGCCAGTTATAAGATATCCCTAGGATGATGTCCTGCGGCCTCTTGTCAAACGTATCTACCTACTCCTGACTAAGAATATCACTAGTCAGCTCAGATATGCGCAGTGAATTGGGCGTATTCAATGGTCCAGCTGCCCCCACGTGACGCCGATATTTCATTCTGCTCGGCGGCAACACATCCTCGCATAATCATTCTGCGAGGGGGATGTTTGGGGCTGTTCAGAGAAGCCTTGTGCTGTCTGGCTGATCCAAAACCCCTGCAGTATTTCTCGAGGAATAGCTAGCCGCGCTTTACCCTCACGCGATAGAGATCGGCCTCCTGAAAGCTGCAGCCCGTCGCCCCCGGTATAAATTCCACCGACCTCGCGATTATTCTCAACTCAAACAACACCTAACAGGCGTCTTGCGGTAGGATACCTCTATCACTAAAACAGGACACCACGTGGCTGGACATGCACGCCGTAGTAATATATATTAAGTCTACCTTTTACTTGCGCTAGGCCTTTCTATTCTACGCCGAATCCGTAACCTAAAGAACGAACGCCGTTCCGTTGGGTTCGGTAAGTCGATATTCCATATACAGGCTTGCTAACCCTAGTGTCTGCCCCTTTTGGTATATTGAAGGTATTATGTATGCCCCTATCAACCGCCATGTTTCCGCCCCTTATGTCCTCCCTTTGTATTGGAAGCCATCGTTCTCTTGGAACAATAATCGACGTTGGTGTCGTATCCCGACTTTGCCTGACCCTCGAGAGCGCGGCGATGCTGCTGCTGCTGCCACCGCCGCCGAAGCTTCTTGGTCTTCCTGCCCTTCGGTCACTGCTGGGAAGTTCGCGGTGAAGTCGTATGTCGTGCTTCTTTTGTGTCCGCTACTTCTTGAGCTGGCGTGCGATTTGCGACCGGACTTGGCTGTTCGGTCTTCTTGAAACGTCATCTCCGGACTGGACGCCCTCGAGGATGCTTGGTACCTGTGGTTAGCCTGGGTGTACCGGTCACTACCAATCTAGCATGACTTACCAGCTGGAGAACACTTGCTACAGCAGCCATGCCCACAGGGCTCCTCCATTACCTCATATCTATGAGTCAGGGGATTCCAATCCTGGACAGTCCTAGGTACGGTGCACCACCCCTGAGTGTTCGGGCCCTTGTTGCACACACAGCAGTTCCAGCTGCCTTTCAGCTTCTTGAAATTGCAGTTCTGCAACGGACAGTTGATGTTGGTCGACTGGACGGCCGAATATATGGGATTCGAGCAAGGTGTCTCATACCCGGTCGTCATGTCGAAGTTGGCCTCGGGGCAGTAAAGCCATTTGACCGACGTATGCGAGCAAGGATGGTAGTGTGGGTGTGCGTGACACATCTTTCTACGCCTCGAGTATTGAGAAGACGGTACAAAACAACTGGCCGCTTAGGATGACTATCCCATCACACCGTATCTGCCACCGGGGGCCCCATCTTTATATGCTGCACATCCCTCCATATGGCTCAGCCTCTGTGCGTCACCGACCTCCCTGGATCATTTGCCCTTCTCTTCAGCCCGCTTTGCTCTATCCTACGTGACCCCTGCCCAGACAATGGAGGTGAGCAACAGGAATGTCGGCGTCACCATGGGAATGATCATTCGCCTTGAAGCTGAGGCTTTAACCTGGAGAACGTCTACCACTCACTCGACAGGGATGGCGGCTTCGCTGCAGAAGCATGTCTTACTATCATCGACAGAGTCCTATTTGACCGGGCCAAGCTATCGACACGAAGTCAGCCATGTTTCGGATACATGTGTAGGACTAGTGCAACCGGATTCCATCCGATGTCGTCTGCGAGCCAGACGATAGGTCGAGGCAGCCCCTTGACGACCAGGCTCATATTGTTCCGATATAACGGGACCATGGTATTGGGTGCCGGGGCACATCTGCACGCGAGACGCGCATCTGTATGGCGCTAAACACTGTCGAGTGACCCTTGTAAATTCCCACAGATCTGGCTCCTTTGAAATGTACGCTGCGGCCACGCATCTGGTAAGTTGCAGATCTGGATCTATCCGATCTGTACCGGGGTCCTGGTTTCTGGGGATCTAGCGTGGTGGCCGAGGCGATCTCACGGCGCCTGACCATTTGCAAGTCATAAATAGAAGGGTACTTGTGCTTGCTTTTTCCACCGCTCGCAAGCTTTTCCGTTCATTCATCTGTTTTTACTCAGCGCCTCCCTGACGAACCCCCAACCGACTAGGCACTGGGCGTCTCATTGACACCACTCTTTGGATACCACTGGGGCTTTCCCCCTCGAACATCTCAGGGACTGTGGCTTGTGATTATTGATCTCTACGTATATTTTCCAATAACCCTGTGCCTCCACCCACGCCTTGATTTTGACGGGCCGACTCTCCTGGTGCTTTCTCCCGGCGATCTGAGCGGCTGCCAGGCTGTACGCCATGATCCTGGGTCCCCGCGGAGGTACACCCATGAAGGACACTCGTGGGATGGGTGTGACACACTTTTTATCAGCTATGATTTCTTTTTTTTGCGGCTGCCGCCACGAGTCTTAAGGTTTACTGCTCCTTGAGTAACAACCTTCTAGAAAGATTCCCTGCGGGCTAAAGGCCTCTCTTCGCCGCCCCTTCGGTTCCTGTACCCTGTATCCCTGCTCATCCTGCTCACCGCGCCCCCCTTTGTGAAACACATCCCGCTCTATTCGTCTGATTACTTTCGCTGAAATCTAACCCACCCCCCCCCCACACACACACAATCAACCGACCCGAGCTCCTCGCTCTCCTAGGTCTCGGCGGCAGCCTCGCGTGTCTCGCAGCAGATGTGCTCGCACCGGTACTGCTGCCTGTCGATAATCATTACGCAGCTGCACCGTCCCTGCTGGTTCCATTCCTTTCCGTACCAGCAGCAGTTCCAACACCCTCCTCGAGCCTCGAACGGGCATTACTTCCCAAGTGGGCACATGGCCGCTTGCGCTCCGAACTCGGGCGGCGGCGGCCACGGCACCGCGTTGCGGATCGCCCTGTTGCATGTCCTCCGTACCTTGCGGCAGCTTCGCGATGGGGCTGGCGCGTCCGAACAGTCCATTGTGCGCGTCACGACGTGTCCACATCGGAGGGTATAGGCTGTCTCAGTACACATGGTATGATGTGATGCGATTGATGTCGCCGCTCACGTGTCCTCTTTTCGAAGGGATATCAAGGGGGATGGCGGTACCTGAAAAGTCCAATCTGCTTATTGCCCTCAGGGGTTAGCTGTGCTCCTCGAAGTGTTTTAACGATGTCTCTCAAACTGGAGAACCTGTGCAACTCATAAATATCTGTTGAAAAGAGATGCTTATTTGTCTGCTCAATGCCTCTTTGTCTCGTAAGCTGTGACTTCGTACATAAATCTCCATCCGCAGATTGTTTCCGCCGATTCTTCAATAGAGGAGGGCCGCTTCTTATCCTCCTCGGGATATAGGTAACACTGCCATGAACTGACGTGTAGCCTACATATCTAGTCATCGCTTACTCTTCTGGATACGCTCACAAGTGGTCGGGAGCAGACTGCAGTGTTCTATCCGAACCGGTGAGCTTCTCGGAAGCGCAGCTTGGAAGTTCTACGTATACGCGTAGGTCCATTGGACTGGCTTTGAACCAGGCGGCCACCTCTGGCTTCAATTATGGAAGCATTGTCTTCGACGGAGTTTCGCCCAGAGTAGGCGAGACGTCCTGTCATTCGACGCCGGTGGTCTGGTTCCTCACCTCTCTACCAGTCGTTTGGTCTCTGCTTGTTCGGGATCTTAGCCATGCGATCAACCGAACGACCACGACGTTCAAGCCGGGCGGGATCGGGAGTCGGTCTGCAAGATGACGCAGGTACCCTGAGGAAGCTATACTCGTACCGAAGGATCCATAGATTGACAGAAATGTAAAACCTTATCAGATATATAAGCTCTATCGGCGTCATATTAACCTCTTTGGTCGCGTCGTGAGCCTTGTCCTACGATAGCCACGTGGCCAAGTCGCCGAAGCCGCAAACCACAGCTCGATAGTCTGCCAAATAATCCACATGAGCAATAATAAGGCCGGGACTGACTTCGGTTCCCTAGTAGTCAGCTTCGGCGTCTCTGCACCCCCTTCCGCTTTTTCGGCGCGGCTCCACCCCTCCAATATTCTCAGCCTCTTCGCTTAAGCCGAATCTCACTTCGCATCTTTTCTCTATTTCATGACTCTACAGGGTTCCACTGAGTCCAAGATAACGACAAGGTCCTCCTAGGCTGGTCTTTCAGCAGGCACGAAGAAAGGTCCGCACCATATCCGCACTTCCTCGTTCGACCCGCTTGACGCGTCCCCCGCCCCCCCTCCCCCCCGGGGGGATCGTGACACTGCCTCGCTTGTTCGCCAATAGGCCCCGCAGCTCGGGCAGACAACATGGAGGTCAGACACGGCGCTGAGAGTGCTCAGCGGGCTGGCGGTGCTGGGCGCTAGCTCCAGGGTTGAGCTCACGCAGTACGAGTAGTGCACCGGGCGCTCGGCCTTCCGCGCGCACGGCGAGACGTGGTGATAATGGAGGTGGCAGTACGTGCACATTGCAGACTGACTTTTGTTTCCTTTCTTTCTTTTCGACAGCACTTTGAAAGGGAGATGTGTCTTCTGTCGATAACCCGGGTGCGGTTTGTAACAGGGCATGCGAAGCACCATATAGGCAAGAGGTCTGTCGCGTATGATGTCCGTGCCAGTACGACGACAACAATCAGTCGGGATGGGTCAGTTGCGTCGGTATGTCAGATAGATCACCACACAACGGTCTTTTGTAAGTTGCTGTTCTGCGATGCGGTCACTTTCAGATTTCCCCCCGCACCGAGTTGCGAATTGCGGGAGTGTTGACGCCGAGTGCTGGCCTTCTCAAGTAGACCAGCCGAGTGCTTTGCACGGATAGCCATATATACTGATATGGAGATTGCTCGTCTCCATCTTCGAATCAGTTGTGGACCTCGCCTCCAACTTCTCCCAGAACGTCCACACTAGCAGCGTTTGTCCCGACCAGGCGAGCTCACAAGCCCCTTCAAACATCAGCAATAAGTCGTGTCGATGGCTTGAACATAAAGGCACCCAATACCATGGAGACTTCGCGACACCCTCCTAAAGGCGTGACAGATCCCCTTTTTACAGCCGTTCATTGTTCGACCTCCCCACGCACTCCTTCCTCCACGGTTGGTCTCTACGTGGTGCCGTTGATCGCATGGCAAGATGTAGAGCAACAATAACAACATCGGTAATCGAAGGACGGTTAAGACAGCACTTGAGACATCGCATGGTTTCGGAGACTATTCCTTCGAACGCTTTCAGGATCAGCCAGAGACGCACGCAGAACATGCTTATTGAGTACACTGAGCGCCTGGAGAGGAGGAATCATGGGCTATGAGAGCACCCTGGCTAGCCACCCTTCCTTAGCAGGCGAAGATGACTCTTTCGAAGGCTTATTCGCTCAATATAAGACTGGAAAACCTATACATCGATCAGGTCATGAAGGGGTTGAAAGGGGCGCAAGTCGAGACGGACCTTCGCGACGCCGAGGACAGCCCGGACGGAGAAATATCTACACGACTCTAGCAAGTACGTTATGTCTTGCTTCACCTAGATTTGCTAAGTATATACGGAGCAACTAGCAATATCAACTCCGCAGCCGCGGAAATAGGGAGAATCCGTGTGTCCATGTCGGCTGGCCCTGCAAACAAAGGGTTAACAAAGATACCTTGAATCAATCTGTCGCATGATTCTCAGGATGGCTTCCACTACCAGTAAGTTGCTTCTGCACATGTTCGAGAAAAATGCGAAGAAGGTCGGGTCGTACGGGCCCTGAGACATCAACACATCTTCCGTGGAACACTCGTCGGAGTGCTACACTTTCCTCCGGTTGATCTTGGTAGAGTAAACCCATGTCAGACCCGTGTTATTTCAATTCTCTAAAAATCATTCCGTACTCGTACGAACGGATTGCCCGATCTCGGCCGGTCAGAGTTTCACTATCCTCCACTCTTGACGTCGTGCTGCCACACGGCGAGTGCACTGGCGACGCTCACTTAAAGATCGACTAGAGTCCTCGCCATGGTAGAAGAGGCTCTCGATCTCTGTATTGCTGAGGAGCCTAGTAATATGACGCGCATATGGATATTCGGGCGGACGCAGTACTTGAACCAGGCCAAGAATTGGCTGAGGACCACACTACCTCGGTCGACGTAGCTTAGACGTTCAAGTCGGAAAGCTTAGCGATGCATTCTTCGTTGTTGCGGTCATGCTTTGAGTGTTCTCGTTGGCAACACACAACGCAGGTAAGCTCCCCGGGATAGTCAAATCTTCATCTTGAGGGCTATAGTGACCAGTCTCATAAGTCAAGTCATCTTCGGCCGGATGAGGATAAATCCGCGCCGTTGAGCCAGGCTAGATTGGCGAGCCGCTTGGATATATGATTATGACCTGATGTTCAAAGGAAGGTTCCAGCCGAATGTAAAGCATGTGACATACTTCAAGGTCCATGTCGTCTTTTCTGTGAAGCTGGGCCAGAAACTGATTAAAAGTTGTGATGCCCCTATTTATGGACGTTTCAAGCAGGCGCCGCATACGAAGCATCACACTCCAAGCGGAGAGGATGAGAAGAACTAGACCTACCATCTCTCCTTTGCGTACGATCTGGGAATTTTGGGAAGCTTTGAGTCCTGAGAATAACCGCCCATTGGGCGAGGGGTTTCTGCCTATACTTAGATTATGCATATGCTTTTATCCGTGCCATTCCGTTTACTAGCCCTTTGTTATGTGCATATCCATACGCGACTTGGAGGAAATACCCCGCGAGGAACAGTTGCCCTTTGCCGATGCCCCGCCAAAGCTCGCGTTCTTGACCGAAGTATTTGTTAGGTACTGAATCCGCTCTGGTGAAGGTCAGCCTGCTAGGTGCTCTCTGGTAGACTGTCGAACTCTTCACCGGGCCTCTACTTTCTGGCTAAGCTTATGGGAGCATATTGATATTGCTTCATGTTTATTGAGGACTTTCTGCTCATCTTTCTGCGCGGAGAGCTACACCTGTGACACCATGGAATACGACACTAAAACTCGTGAGCTAGCCCCCTTTGCCCCTGTTGTGAATAATTGAACCCGGTGGCAGGCCTCATGGGATGGACGGGCAGGGATGACTGACCATTGCTCATGTGTATAGCCCCTTATAAGACGAGTGACAAGACCTCCTTCGCCTATGTCTCAGCTCGTGATCGGTGGCCAGTTATCATCGTTAGTACCCCACGAAAGCCTCTCGTTATCGGTGTATTTTTACTGAACTCTCTCACCAGACTCAAGCTATTGACGACCTGTATCGTTCAGTTTCTGATTGCGATGATGCTGCCAAGCGGGATGAAGGAAAGCAGATCATCGAGGAGCTGGCCAGCTTGAAATACGAACTTCAGCATGACCGAAAGCTAACGTACATAACCACCTCGGGATGCAGCTGGGTTAAACAGCGAAGCTGACTCTTAGCAGCCCCATTCGAGATGATGGTCAACCCGACGTACTGCTATATAACCGGGAGCTTGAGAAGCTAGGAACTCCGACCTGGTTCAATGTGCCTTGGCTGTACAGCGAGTGTTATCTCTACAGGTACCAAGCAGCGCGACCGCTTCATGCACGGAATTAACTGACCGCAAGATAGACGTATTCGCACATCCTTCAGCCTCTCAACTCACTGGAAGAGGTATGATGTCTTCGCCCGGCAGAAGATCAAGACGTTCCGGTCTTCCAGGCCTGCGGTCTTAGAGCTCGCAGCGCGGTACAGGGAGATAGTGACGCAGATGGAGTCGGACAAGAGCGAGACGGGCGCGGAGCACGAGGAAGCCCAGAGAATCCTGTTCTTCGAGATGTTGGAGATCTGCCTCTGGGGTAACGCAACGGACTTGTCGCTCCTGACCAATCTCACATACGAGGATATCCAGAAGCTGCAGGGTTCGGAGGCGAGGAAGGCCGCTGAGAAGAACATCTTGGTCAACGACTTAGGAGCTGCTTACGACGTCCTCCTCAAGGCGAAGCGCGAGGGCAAGAAGGAGCGACGGGTAGACATCGTCTTAGACAACGCCGGCTTCGAGCTCTACGTCGACCTCATTCTCGCAGGCTACCTCCTGTCATCAGGTCTCGCCACCATCGTCGTGCTGCATCCGAAGACGATCCCTTGGTTCGTGTCGGACGTGGTGCCAGAGGACTTCATGGCCCTGCTCAATGCGCTTGCCGAACCCAAGACGTTCTACGAGACACCATCCGACGACGAAAAGCTGCAGGACAAGACGCCGCCGCCATTAGGGGACAAGGAGACCGAGAACCTCCAGTTCCTCTTCCAGGAGTGGGGCCGACGTCATGCCGAGGGCGAACTTGTCCTCCGCCCGAGGCTCTTCTGGACCGGACCCGGCAGCTACTGGAGACTGCCGTCGACGGACGGGGAGCTCTACGAGGATCTCAAGAATAGCGAATTAGTCGTCTTCAAGGGGGATCTGAATTATCGCAAGTTGACCGGCGACGTAAGTACCCTGTCCACCACGCCACACTCCAGAAAGAGACCTTAGACAGAGACTGATGCGAACAGGCCGCATGGGACCCCACGACGCCATTCACCGAAGCAATTGGACCTCTTGGCCCGCGGTCCGGCGTCAACGTTCTGGCGCTTCGCACGTGCAAGGCCGATGTTGTCGTCGGACTCAAATCGGGAGAGGACGAGGAACTCCGCGCTAAAGAGGGCGGAGGGGGGGATAGTGGTGCTCGAAAGTGGGCATGGAATGGAAAATGGGCGGTTGTATCCTACTCGGAGGGGAAGTAAGAGGGCACGTGCGAGAGAAACAGAGGACGGTCACGTTGATAGATTAGAGATTCTTGTAGATGCATTAGATAGACTAGAATGTGCTCATATAGGAGCTCAGACGCTTCCTACCCCGGTATTCCGTGGCGTTACCTCCATTCCACACCCCGAGTCATCTTTCCGATGAGATGAGCCATCCATCGCATACTTGGGGCCTAGCAACGAAAAGCACACATCTGCATTTTGAGTAAAACTGACCGCTGCGCTTCACGATTAGATGCCGTCGTACCAGTCATCGACCGACACCAGAACGAATACCCTTAAAACGAAAAAGGGGGGTTATCCATACCTAACCGAAACGCCGCCGGACACATTTCCCGCATCGTTACCACGCCTACCTACCCATTTTACCAGTCCTATCCGTCGAAACCACTAAGAACGCCGTAACTGCCCTCTCTACCCTCGACGCAGATGAAGCAGCCGGTACTCATCACGGCTGCACGACCTCACCGATGGCCTCCTCCTTACCCTCCTCCGTCTCGACCTTGACATCCCCCCCGCGGAAGCCGTCGGGCGAGGGCTTCCGGAAAAAGACCTCCTTATTAACAGGCGTCTTGACGGCGACCTGCCCGCGCACTGCCAAGGGCGTCTTCTGGTACATCCAACGGCCGACCAGGAAGGTGGTGACGGCCCACAGCCAGACCAGCACAGCAATGCTAAAAGTGAAAAAGAGGGTCGGGACGAGGAAGAGCAGGGCGACGCCGGCCCAGAAAAGGGAGAACAGCGCCGCCGAGGCGAGAGCGAAGCCGACGGTCGATATGACGAAGGCGGCGAAGACGAGGAGCGGGAGGAGGGAGAAGAAGAGCTGGGACGCGACGAAGGACTATGTGGGGGAGTTTCGTTAGCTTAGGGAATGTATGTCGCGGCGGTTGTCAACATTGTCGAGGATGCTGATGGTAGGTAACATACGAAGAGAATAGGCTTCTCCTGGGCGAAGGCGCTGACGCTGTCGTACGCCTTCTGCCGAGTCTCCGGACGTACCGCTCGATCGACCTGGCGTTGTCCAAACGCTAGGACGCGCTGAGCGGTTGATTTGGCCCTTGTGGTGGCATCGTTGACGGCCATGGTTTGCTTGGGGAGTGTTGCAACTTGGGTAGACGGCGGATAGATTGGAATTGGGAGTTGCAGGCGGCAATGGTGATGACAGACAGATGGGGAATCTGGTCTGGAGGTCTAACGAGCGCAGGAATCCCAAGTTATTATACCCAAGTTGTACGACGCCTACATGTGTGCGACGGAACGTCATTAACACGATAAGTATAAACTTAGTATGTATGTACCCAGGGTGCACGTCGAAGACGCGTAGTTGCAACCTCATCTAATTGCACCGAGTACGAGATGCCTACAGTAGATGGTGACGTCAAATACAGATTAAGGTTAGCTGGTGCACCAACCGCTGTCTTGTATTGCATTAACCGTTACTTGCTGGAACCGGGGCCGGCCATGCTACATCTTTTTAACACCAAGGGAGGTCCCGGGGGTTCCAAGATCCTACACCGAAACCAATACGAAGAGGTTCGAAGGATTCAGAAGGTTGGCATCACGAGCTCCACGCATTAGCCCGCGCCGCTAAGCTGGTCAACCTCATGCGTCGGCCGAAGGGTAATAAGCGCCAATTCAGTATATAGTGAACCATTTTCCCGAACTTAGGTACACTATTACCAGCTCGATCTCTTCGAGCCACGGGCCGCGACCTTGAACAGTAATTATGTCCTGCAGGATCCAAAGGACATTAGATACTGATTTAAATCGGGCATGTAATGCGTAGTTAAGGTCCATAGATAGGACAAAGGCGAACTTCCATACGAACCTAGTGAAGAAAGGCTCTTCTATCCAGTCAACAACGGTACTTTAAAGCGGATATGCAATGCGGCATTCAGAAGCGGACACGACCGAGTCTTGAAACAAACTCTTACCACGTATACGTCAGAGAAAAGCCCTTTGCCTAGAGTCCAGCCGGTCTTCTCGCAGAGCCGGCGGCTCCAGAGAACATGAGAAGACACCGAACCCATCAAGGCCTTCCATGCTTGAAGATTACCTACTGATCTAATTTAGGTAGGATATCATGGTAATACATCATGCGTTTGATTGGTTATAGTATCGCCTTGAACTTTGGTACAACCAACCTGGTATGAGAATACTGTAAAGACATTGATAACTTCTAACCAATCCGGAGAGAAGGAAGCCATCCATATTCCCATTATCATAACTAACACTGGAAGCGAAGTTGGAAGTTGAACCTCCGCCAATGAGCGTTAACATGCACCTAGTGCATTTCCTTATCCGGCAATGTGAAACCCCCCGGTCGCCCAAAGACACATCAAGAAAACGTGCCTAGGGGTCTAATGAGTACCTTCAAGTTGGAAGAGCTCTCATAATAGCCCGGGGCCTGGAATCGCCTTGTATAGACAGCAACAACTCGTTCTAAGCTTTTGAAATAGCTTCCTCTCTACTGGCCACCCCACACTTCCTACTGGGCCGTCGACCGTCTCGTCATTGGGTTTTACTGGAGCATATCCAACTCTTCGGTGTAACGAGGGGCAACTACATACTTCTTCAACTATTAACGACACGGAGTGGCGAAGGGCACAGTACCGAACATGACGCACTATTGAAAACTCGAACAAGAACGATCTAGACGAACGTATAAAAGACAGCCGTTAGATTTCAGGTGAGATTGGTTACTACCGCGCCTTGTCAGAGACACAAAGGTTGGGATCAAGCTTCCGCTAGTATCTCGCCCTGAACATTGACAAGGCGAACGCTAGTCTGACTCCCCCTCAGCGTAGCTTCGGTGGCCAGGCCCCCGTCATCCCAGCTGAAATCCACCGAGCCGCCCCCGCGGATCCTCAGCCCCTTGACGCTGCCGCCCTTCCACCTCTCCGGGATAGCGGGGCCGAGCACCACGGTCCTGGTCTCGCCGGCGGCTTCGTGCGGCAGGGGCAGGTCCACGACTAGCATGCTCAGGATGGCGCCCCCGAGACCGAAGTTGGCGTCGATCTGGAACGGCTCGTTGTCGGCCGAATACATGCTGAAACCGTTGCCGGCGAAGTTGACGTCGATGGCGTAGCGGAGCTGCTCGTACGCCCTCTCGGTGTTGTTCAGTCGCGCCCAGCACGCGGCCCGCCACACCTTGCCCCAGCCCGCGTTGGCGTCCTCGGCGTTCCCGTTGCCGCGGGATATGAGAGTCTCCTCGACGGCGGACTGGATGGTGGAGTTGGCGTACCCGTTCTGGAACGAGGATATGGAATATCCGGGATGCCAGCCCGTCAGGTGCGAGAGGTGCCGATGCGTGTTCTTGGTATCGTATCCGTACGAGTCCGGCAACTTCCACTCCTTGACGCCGCCCCACTCCGTAATATGGAATCCCTTGTCAAGCTTCCCCAGGCTCGATTTGACAGCGTTAAGGAAGTCAGTGTCAGACTCAGCGACGATAGGCGCACTCGATAAGACGGCGTCGAAGACGTGGTGGATTTCCTGTTGATAGTGCGCGCAGCCGAATGTCGTCGGACCATGCTCTGGGCTATTGCACGGATTGACTACTAGAGAGCCGTCTTCGAAGAAGGCATCGTCTTGTAACTGCGACAGCCAGAACTCGGCGACCCCTTTCACTAGCGGGTATCCTTGATTCTTGAGCCAGGTGGCGTTCTGGGTATAGTCGAAGTTGTTCCAGACATGCTGCATCATCCACGCAGGGGCGGCAGGATCTGTGTCATTAGTCAAGCGTGTTCATAGGATGTCGGCATTAGGTCCACTCACAATTCGCCCAGCTCGCATCGGACTTCATAGCGGTATGGCCGAAGATGTTCATCTCATTGTGCACAACCCAGCCGCTAGCGTTGTAGAGCAACCTGGCCGTCTCGGACCCTCTGGGGACCCAGTTTAATTCCATGTAATTCCAAAGAGCATCTTGTGTTCTGCTGAGACCAGTCTGGTCGCCGCCCCAATAGTTCATCTGTAGGTTGATGTTCGCGTGATAGTCGCCGCTCCAGGCCGCGTATAGTCCCTCGGCCCAGCGTCCCTGAAGATTGGCAGGGAGAGAGTTCTCTCGGGAAGAGGATATGAGCAAATGGCGGGAATAGTCGAAGAGGAGTGCTTCTAAGTACGGGTTCCCAGGGCCATCGGAGGAATATTCCGCAATTAGGGCCGACGTCTCCGTTTCCGCAGATCCCTCCGGGTCTGGCAGATTGAGCTCAAAAGCACCTTCCAAGGCGCTATAATCCTCGATGTGGTCCTTTAGGAGAGCTTGGTACGTCTTTGACACTGCGGCGGCAGTAATCCTCTCTACCTCCGGGCCGGGATTTGCCCCCCTGAACGAGTACCCGTGCTCCGCGTTCCCTTTGGTCTGATCGAAATCCGTACCTGCGCCGATGACTACGAATAACGATTTCTGACATTTTGTAGGATTAATAGTCAAGACACCGCCATCAGAACAAGATGTTGAGTTGAACCCGGACCTGATCTTCGCGATAGCATCATACTTCATTCCGAGCGGTGGGCCGGACTGCGTGTATCCAGCCAGACGAGCGTAGTCGCGTCCGCATGTAAGGTCCAACAGATCGTCTTCTACAAGAAGATTCTCAATCTGTATGCTGACACGTGGCAGAGTCGTGTTAGATGAAATGCTGTAGACGCAGACCTGGTCTGGATAAGAGCAAAAGAAGCTGTTGACGAAACGCGCCCCTCCGGAATGGAAGGTCGTTGAATGCACTCCTGTTTTCAAGTCTAGCATTCTCTTGTAATCACTGTAGTCGGTGATGCCGTCTAGCCTGACGGTCAAGTTCCCCAACGCTCTGTATGAGCCATAGTTGTCATTTGGGCCGGTCAATGGAGATAAATCTGCGAGGCATGTGTTAGAGGGCGCCAGTGTGGCTGGTCTTGAGCGTTCTTACCGCCCGTTCCGTTCTCAAAGATAGCCTTCCTTATACCAGGCAACGCCGAGTATTTTGGAACATCAGGATTACCCCCTGTATAGTTCTACGGTGGTCTCAATATGTATCCAGCGCGTAAACAGGTAGCCAGACTAACCTCTGCCTCGAAGGGGCCACCAGACCACAAGGAGTCCACGTTCAAGACAGCCTTGTCTGAACCTGGTGCACCGAATGGGATTGCTACAGAGAACCGGCGGTCAGACTAGCAAGGCACGTCCAGGAGGCTTACTTACCTCCAAGTCTCCCATTGCCTACGGGATAACCCGTCTTCAGAATCCAGTCATCACTATCCTGCGGACCGAATGCAGCTGGAGTAGACGACCAGAAAGACCTGGCGCTGGTCACTGTAACCCAGGTACCTATAACCGTAAGACTCTGCATTGATGAACGCATGGTTACGGGTCCATCAGTCAGTTACCATTTCCGTCGACTCAATGAAACCATAGCCCAATCGCCAGCTTCTATGCTTGAGTTGGGGATGCCTTTTATGTGTGCGGCTATAGAATCGGCGGGCAGAATTAACCCTGCTTCTCGATGTATTGACCTGCATTTCAATCAATTTTCCACCATACAGCTTAGGTGCTATGCGGGGCTCAGGGCTTGAAGGGTGAAGAGCTCCCCGTGTTTCTGGTACAGATCAATCAAATCACCATTCCTGACCCCATACTAGGTAGTTGTCGGCATTGTGCTGCATGGTCTGTATCTTGTCCAGCTCATATTCTTCGACGCGGAAGCCTTTCCCGGTGCTTTCGGGGCGATGCTACGGCATTGTGCCTTCTCCTCACGGAGAAGCCGTTATGAGTTGTCTATTGTGAACAGAAGAGACATGGCATCGCCGTAAGTGCTAAGAAGCGGGTTGACCGCCAGCACCTCGGTATTGGCTCGGCTTGGAAACCTTGCTAGTAGCCGCTCTGTTAAAGAACAGCATTATGATGAGCCGAAGGGCCGGCATCCTATGACTGCCAGTGCGCTATTCTACAACAGCGCGCTCTCGGCTTTCCTTGGCAATCTTCAGTTGGACCTACCTGACCGGACTTACCATAACCGGCATTTCGGAGCCCGCGTGGTTGACTTCGTCCGAGGGAAGGTCTCGAATCCAGTCAAACGTGTTCTCATGTACCCATTAATCTTGTATTAGGGGCATGTTGCAGCCAGTTCCGGCGTCATAAGGATCTCCCTTGAAAGTTGGGGGAGCCTAAGTAAAGTATTTTGGTATGGACCTCAGGATGCGGGGAATTACAGGGATAAGAAGGACTGCTTAAGGCTCCGTCTTCCCCATCAACGGTTTTCGGAGTCGGAGAGTAGCACTCTACTTCGTCAGGCAAACGCGATGGATACATAAGATTCCCGTCAATTTTGAAAGAGCCAAGTGTGTACATACTAATCACGGTCCAAGGGAAAGAAAGTGGTCAAAATGGTAGCCTTCTGGTACGAAGAAGGCCAATCCATGATCCAATCAATTAGGGTATCAAACCAAACTATCGTTATCCATAACGCCAAATATTACCCTTAGGGTGAGGGAATGGGTACCCGTGGGTGACCCACGAGGACCCATGGGTCCTCATGGGTACCCATTGACTACCCATCGAAATTGGCGGGTACCCGCGGGTACCCATCAGATTTGCCAAGGACCCATTAGGTACCCGCGGGTAATGCCAAGGACCCATTGGGTATCTAATAGGTCCTTGGCGGATCCGATGGGTAATTGATGGGTCCATATATAAATTTAAGTAAATATATAAAATAATTTAAAACGTTTTTATAAAAGTAAAAATATTAATTTTTTATATTAATTTATATTACTTTATTAATATAAAAATAAATATATAATGTAATATAATAAATAAAAATAAACTTAATAAAAAATTAAACGTTAATTATTATTTTATTTAAATATAAATAAATTAATAAAATATTTTAAAATAATTTAATAAAAGTAATAAAATTAATAAATTTATAATTAAATACGTTAAAATTTTTTAAATATCTTAAAATTTAATAACGCCGGTTTCCCTTTAAAATAACCTTAATTCCGGATACCTTTATGCTTTAAAATTTACGAGTTGCTATCCTTATTGCTATTATTTCCGTTATTGTTATTATTTCCGCCATTATTTTTTTTTGCGCTTAAAAGATGTATTATACCGTTTGCCTGATTTAGCTTACCTCACCAAGGTCAGGCCCTATTTTTGAGGTTGTGGCTGCGCCTGCGGCGTAGCTGTGGCTAGGGCTTTCCAAAAACCTGTAGCTCGAAGTACCGACCCATAAAAGGCCCATAAAAGTACCCACAGAAAACACAAACCTCAAAAATACGGCCTGATATCAAGTTGTGATTTTTTGGCCTTATTCTGTACGCTTCCATACAAAATTTTAAAAACCTTTTTTAAAAATTCCCAAATAAAATAATAATTAAAATTAATTATAAAATGATAAAAATTATAAAAAGGTATAGCTTTAAAAGGGCTTCTTAACGGTATATATAACTTCCTAATCGGGGCTGCTTTGGCGAAGATATTTAAGATCTAAATCAAAATTCTCATTCTGTATATACCTTCCAACCGGAACGCCCTTATGGTTACGATAACGCAACTACCGCATTCAACAATTTTCCATAGACCTTCCAAGGGTAATTCAATATGGGAGAAGCCCGTATAGCTATTCTTTTGGCCGTACGGGTTATGGTTGTTACGTCGTAATTAAAAGGGCGTTCCGGTTAATCAAGTCCGGGACCTTTTTAGGGTTACGACATAACAACCACAACCCGTACGGCCGAAAAATTAGATATACGGGCTTGTCCCATACAGAATATGCATGGGAGACCTGGTGTACGATGATGCGACCGATGGTTGTTGCGTCGCAGCTATGAGGGCGTTACGGTCGCCCATTTCCCAGCTTTAAACCTAGCCATATTAGCTGCAATTACCATCCAAAAAAGTCGAAAAAAATTCCTGTATTTATATAAGCTTATATTCGACGCGTATAAATAATATCAGATTTACCGGACTTAAATTGGGTGCATAATAATTCCTTTTACCCTGGAAGGTTAATTTTATTCGAATAAATAAAAGGAATTGGGAGGAGATTCGACGATTTTGGTAGGGATGTACAGAATGAGACCCCTGTTCGCACAACATGAACTCAGGCCTCGCTGGCTCGTTACGGGGATTTGGGATTTGATTGGTTAATTTTTAGCGTAATACAACAGTACTTTGGAAAACGAGCCAGCGAGGCCTGAGCTAGCTGAGGTAAGATTTAGCATTAGGTTTCTTATTAAAAGTAGCATCTTTTATCCAGGGTTTTATTAAGTTTTGATAATAACTTAAAAGGTTTTTTATTAGGTGCATATTTTTACTTTAAATAATAACTTTTTTAGAGTAAATAGTGCATAAATTATTTATTAAATAAATTAAATTATTTTATAATTATTTTATATATTAAACTTATTTTCGAATAATTTAATAAGCATAACTTTTGCCGTTTTTTATATAATGCTTAAGGCGGAAATTTAAAATCGTAAATTAGTTTTAAATCTTTACGTAATTTTTCGTACTAATTATTAAAAAGGCGCCTTTTTTAATAGCAACTTTTAAAAAGTTTAATAACGCTAAATTTTACGTAAAGCCGAAGTTATATAAGTTAATTTATTATTTTAAGATTATTTTATAATATAAATTTATTATTAAATTTAACGTATTTTTTTAATGCTTTAATAAAAGCTAGGGCTTTGGGTACTATCTTTATAGCGCGTATAGGTTACTTTTTAGCAGTACCTTTTTTTAGTATTAAAACGATTTTTAACGGATCGTTTATTTACGGCACGCTATTTTTAACTTTTTAATATTTATTAAAATATTAACGTATAATTATTTTATAATTATTTTAATAAACTTTAGCATTATAATTAAGTTTAATAATATAATAACGTAAAGTTATAATTATGATAACGGTATAATAAAAGGTAAGTAATCGGCGATTTTTAAATTAAGTAAAGGTATTAATAAGGTTTTTTTTTAAGAAAGTTTAATATATAGGTAATATAAGGCGATAAAAATATATTATTAAAACGGCCTTATTTAAATTAATTCGGAAAAAATAATTATATTATTTAATTAATTAAAAATTATTTTAAAATTATTTTATTTTTAAATAACGGATTAATTATTTTATAATTAAAATATAAACATTTTCGTAATATTAAGATAAATTTTAAAAATAAATAATAATAAAAAATCTTAAGGAAAAAACTAATTTAATTTGCTTTTCGGAATTACGAACGTATTAATTATGTTACTTATCGCCTTAATTTAATAATTATAGGCCTAATTTATTAGGATTATAACGATAAATTTAAATTATCTTAAAAAAATGGCCGATTTTAAAATAAGGTTAAAGTTTGGCCGTTCGAGGATTTATTTACCTATCTTTTGGCGGTACCTTTTTTATTTACATTTATTAATCTTTTTTTTTATAAAAATTATGTTTAAATGTAATTATATTTACGTATTAAAATCCGTTTACGCTAGCAGTTTAATTAATATAGGAAGATTTCCGTATGGCCTGATTTTTATTTTTATTATTTTCGAATTTACCTAAATTTTTTAAATCGTTATTTAATATTTTATAAAGTTTATTTAGTAATAAGTTTTATTAATCCGGTAATTTCCTTAGATTTTCGATAAACGAAGTTTAAAACGCTTTCTATATTTTTTTCTTACGTTTTTCGAACCGCTTCCGTATATAAGTTAAATCGTTATTATCGTATATTACTTTATTATTTAAATTAAGTACTTTAATTCGAATATAAAATAATATTATCAGAATTAATTTAAATTATTACGGTAATATTAATTATCAATTAAAATAATATTTTAACTGAACAAAACTTTAAATATATTTTATTAATACGAAAAAATATTAAATATATAATAAATTACGTATTAAATAAATAAAACCGGGGAATATATTATTAATCCGTTACCATAATATTAAAACGGTTTCGTTAAAATAAATACCTAAATAAAATAATTAAGAAATAATCCTTAAAACGCGGGTTAAATTATTTACGTTTATATTAAAGATAATCGTTAATAATATTTTTCCAAGGGTTATCGTTAATAAGATATACCGAAGCCCTTTTTCCAGAACTTAAATTTAATAAAAATACGTTTAACGGATTATATATTCCATTAATTATACTTTGCTTAATATTTCTTATAAATTTGCTTAAAATATTTAATAATTTTATTATAAAACGTATCATTAAATAATCCCAATTGGAAATATTTATATTAATCGTTAAAATAATTACGGAACTTAATAACCGTATTACTTAATAATAAATAAATTAAAATAAAAAGGTAAATTAATACATAATTATCGGTAAATAATTTATTAATATACTTAAAAGTTTTCAAAATAATTAACTTAACGCCCTTTTGTAATAATCGTAACTATATCGGTAATTTATTAATAAAATCCGATAATATTAATCTTTTCCCGTTTTTTATTTCCTTATTATCTTCCGGTTTTTTATCCGGATAATATTTTTGATAAGTTTTAACGATATATTCCTCGTATTTACGTAAATACTTAAGCATAACCTTATACCCGCCGATTATATAAAAAATATGGTTTTTCCGAAATAAACCGAAATTATTCGTTATTTAAATAAAGTATTTAAAAATATTAACTAAATAACGAACGAATTTAATATCGTTAAAGGGAAACGTATAACTTGTTTCTTATAATAACGGATATTTTTATATAAACCTTTAAATTATAAGGTATAATTTTATAATTCGCAACAAGAAAACCGTTATAAAACTTTAACGGTTATATACGTTACGGACTATTTGTAATATTTTTTTATTATCCAAAAATTTATTCATAATTATATTTTATTGGATTTATAAAAAGGTTTTCTTTTTATTAAAGCCGAAATAAATCCAAACGGCAAATACGCGTAATTATAAGAATTAAGTAAGTATTTTATAATTATTTTAAAAAATACGTATTAATATAATTATATATTTTTCGCGCAAATTAATAAGGTCCTTATCTTACTTTAGCAAACTTTTTACTTTTTTATTTTATTCGTTTAAAACCTTTTTTAATTTATTCGGTAATTTTATACCATATACTTTAAAGAAGTTATTTAATGCTCTTTATAAAGCATATGATATATATACGTAATATCGAATCTTATTAATTTATTAAAATTTATCCTTTAATTTTCGATAAAGCTATCTTTATATTGTAATTTATTTAACGTTAAGGCCATTATCCGTAATAAAGATACGAAATCTGTCGGCGATTCCTAGCTTTTTTAACCGGCTAAATAATTTATCGTTATTAAATTTATTCGATTTAATATTATAAAATTAAATATTAATTAAAAAATAACGTTTTTTTATTTCCGGTTAATTTAATAAATAATAATTTCTTAAAATACAAATATTAAATAAGGCATAATTTAAATATTACAGCTAACCGATATATAAGCTTTTAAAGGAATATTTTTAAGTTTACGCTTAATAACCGTATTAATATACGTCCGTATTTATTTCGCGTATATTTTTATTACGGATGGTTTAAAACTATTACCGTGGAATAATATTATAACTTGGAAATACTTATTTAAAAAACCTTTAATAAATAAATATTAAAATATAAAATAATTAATTAAAAAAATTTAATTAAAATTAAATACTTAAAATAAGGTTAAATCTTAATTATAATAAATAAGGATTATTTTAAAATTATTTTAAAAATAAAAATTAATAATAAAGTAAGGTTAATAAAAAACCATAAATAAAATTTTTTAATATTAATTATTTTACGATTATTTCGAAAAATATAAACATACCGTAATAATATTAGGAATTTTGTTATTAATAATAAATTCCGTTTAGTCCATTTTCTTACGGTAACCGTTATTCCGTAAATATTTTTTTATAAAGCTTATACCGTTTTTTTTAGGAAAAGTAAGATACGTTAAATAATACCCATATCGCCAACATTTAATCTTAAATAACTTAATTATCCGATAGTAAAGCTATATAAAATTCTTCCAATATTCCGAATTACGGTATATTTCGTTAAATATATAAATAGTTTTTTTTAATAAATTTTCGTTATTTTTGTTATTAACGTTTTCTTAAAACTAAAATTATTTTTGGAATTAATTTAATTAATCGTCGTATTAACGTTTCCGATATTCGTAATATTTTTGGTTAAAAAAGGGAAAATTATCTTTTAATCGTATCTTAAATTAAGGTCAGTTCGAATAATTTAACGTTATAAAGCAACTTTTTTAATTAAGTAAGTTAAGTTAGCTAGGTAAACTAGATAAGTTTAGTAAATTACGTTATTCGTTAAATAAATATTAGCTGGATTATAATTAGCTAAATTTTAAGCTAAATTTCCGGCTTTATTATTCTTAATTAAAATTTATTTTAATCGTTACTTAAATTTAATTACCTTTATTTTCTGACGGATTATTTTCGTTTTACTTTTCGTTATCGATTTAATTATTAAGAAAATAATCTTTTTAATCGCTTTCTTAATTTGGGTTATTATTTTATAAAAAAGTTTAATATAACGATTTGTTATTTTTAAAATTATTAATATTAAAACCAAAATTTTCGAAAAATTATAGCATATTTCCGGTATACGGTAATAATTTAAATAAAAAATTATTAATATTACGTAAATAACTCGCGATATAAGGGCTTAAAGCTATAAATCATTTTTTTTAAACGTTAGGTATTTTTTTTTCTTTCTTTTTTATTAAAATTATTATTATGGCGCCGTTTATTCCGTTTATTCCAGGTCGGACCTAATACCATCGAGATAGTATAATCGCAAAGTCGCCTGTTTTAAGTAATGCTTTAAATGCTTTACGAATTAATAATACTTAAAGCGAACTTAATCAAAATACGAATAATTTTATTTTTAAATTTCCTCAATTACCTAAATTTATTAGGTCCAAACCTATTCGACGTTTAATACAAAACGTATTAATACCATTAATTAGCTTTATTACCAACTTTATAAAGAAATCGTTAAGTTATTTAATAAAATTTAAACCTTAAACATTTACGCGTAAGGTTTGTTGTTATAAACGGAAACCTAATAATAAGTTTATAATTAATTATTTTAAAATTATTTTATTAATAATATTTACTAATTAATGTATTCCGGGAAATTCGTAAATATTAAAAAGATACGCGCTTAATTTTTAAAAAAACGTTATTTTAACGGGTAATTCGTAAAATATTTATAAATATATTATATTAATTTATACGGATACGTATAACGTTTTACATATGCGAGCTGTACACACGAGCGAGCTGTACACTTTTTGGCACCCTTTAAAAACTAACCCAAATAACTTAACCACAACATATTTAATTAATCCAAATTAATTGTATTCTTTTTCGCTGACCATATCTACAGCTTTGCAACAAGTGTACGCATTATATCAAGGTTTGTTACGGACGCTATATTGCCATTTTTTTTTCCTAACCCGCCTGCGACCGACTATCCCCTAACGCGTCCCAGCTAATATTGCCCCTATTTCGCAAGAACTAAAGCCGACCGATAAAAAAACGATTACCAGCAGAATTCCCAACCTATATACGCAAGCGTTTTTGGTCCGGCTTTAATACGTGGAAGATATTCGCAAAATACGTCGTGTCGGAAGGCTATAAGA
>QJNU01000481.1:0-58967 GCA_004154915.1 Monosporascus ibericus | reverse complement strand
CATTCCTTCCTGCCAACCTGTACGCGACCGACCAACCACCAACGCGTTTAAGTTAATATTACCCCCATTTCGTACGACCTAAAGCCGACCGACAGAAATACAATTACCGACCGAATTTCCAACCCGTATACGCGAGCGTTTTTTGTACGGCTTTAATACGTGGAAGATATTCGCAAAATAGAGGGTAATAAGGCTTGTTGAAAGACGCGTTGCAAGGCTGCGGGGTAAGGCTGTAGGGCTTGTTAGGGCGCGTGAGGGGGCGCGTCGGGGGGCGCGTCGCGGTATTGCAGGACTTGTTGGAACAACAATTCAACCCTACGTATTTAAATGGTTAAAACAAACGTTTCTAATAAAAAAGAACATTTACTATACGGGATAAATACGTTTTTTCGGTCGGCAGAAAGGTGGTAGTAAAAGAAATGCTGTTAATAGCTATTGGAAGTAGTTGTCGCATATAGGTTGGCAGGAAGAAATAACAATATAACGTCCGCAACAAGCCTTGATATAATGCGTGTACCTGTTCCAGAGCTGTATATATAGTCAGCGAAAAAGAATACCGTCGATTCAATCAATTGGATCTGTTATGGTTGAGTTATTTGGATTAGTTGTTGCGAGGTGCCAAAAAACGCGCCGCGAGCTTGTATGCGCCGCGAGCTTGTGTATTGTCAGCTAGCTGGGGAGTGCTTAGCGCACCCCATATACGGAAAGGTCACCTACTGATCGGCCCATATGTGTTCCGGAGCTAAACTACTTAAAGTTGTATGAGTGCAACAGCACCTGCAACTGACCTAATACAACAACACAACTGATATCCCCTATATCTAACAATTAAGAGTCTCATTCGCTTAATTCGCGTATATATCAATTAATCAGCTATTGCTAAGATAATATAGGTTATATATTAATAACAATTGTCCATATATTTCAAATTACAATAATAGCGACCACATAGTCGACGTCCTTAATTATTTACAAAGAACCTAAGGATTGGGATCGATTTAAAGGCGAATTTTAATCTAAAACGTATGCGTTCGATATTTAGGACTTTATCGATCCTAATTAGTTAAAATCATGGCCTACTAAACCTAAAAAACCCGAAATATCCACCTATCCAAAAAAACGACTTCGTTAACCGACGCGAACGGCTAATTTATCTTCCGAAAAAACCATATATGTCGAAAACGTCGATCGAACGGGCTATCCGATAAATACCCTTAAGATAACTACTAAGGGCCGATAAGCTTATACTCAGAATTTCGCGGCATATACCTTACCTCAGCTAGCTCAGGCCTCCCTGGCTCGTTCTCTATTTTCTTCGAAGTCACTTAAGTACCGCTCCACAACGCTAAAAATCAACCAATCAAACCCCAAATCCCCGTAACGAGCCAGCGAGGCCTAAGTTCATGTTATGCGAAAAAGGGGTTCGTTTTGTATATTTCATAATTAAGAAAAACGAAATTCTGCAATATCTTAACAACAAAACGTTTCCTATAATTATATATATATTTATACGAATCCCTTTATTATAATTTATCATCAGTACCGTAATAATTTTAATTAAAACCCTTTTACCATTCCTAAATACCAGCGCGTCCATCAGCTATAGCCCGAATACGTTGCGTTATTATCCCCCCTTTCAAAATATAACGAATCCGAATTCTCCCAGTTTTATCGAGCTACGCCTTTAAAACAGAATACACGCACGCGTATAATCAATTTCTGGTAATAACACCGAAAAACGAATTTAACGTTTAAAAACTTTATCCGTAATTAAATTCTTTACGAAAATTCAGGCAAAACTTCTAATTCGACCATTCGAATTAATCGGTTAATTAACGTATTAAAAAAAAAACGAATACGGGATAAATTATTAACATGCGAAAGTTAGCAAAAATTTATTATTTTTACTAATTAAAACCTTATTATAAACAAATACCATAATACGTTATACGGGAAGTTTATAGCTTTTATAAAAAGGCCTGGATTCCGCCGCCTATCGGAAAATTTATTATTTAATATTAAAATAATCCATATTACCTTAAACGAAGGTTAACGGTTTATAAATATGCTAGCTTTTAATTAATTTAAGCTTTTAAATTAGATAATTATATACCTAAAGAAAAAGTGGTAATCGTATAATATAAAGCCGAAGGCAAAACGGTTTCGTAATAATAACGATCCGGACGTTTTTACGCATCCTTTCCTTATAATCCTAGTTATCATAATTAAAATCGTTTCCAAAATTAATAATAGTTATTTACCTTATTTATTAAGTAAGTTTTTATTATCCTCGGGTTTATTACGAAATAAAATTGATATATTAAAAGGGTTAAGTATTTACGAAAGTTATATTACGTTAAATAAAAACGTAACCCGGTTATTAAAGGTAATAAAAGTAATTACGTTATTTCCTTTATAATAATACCGTTTTAATTAAGATAAACTAAATTTTATAACCAGGTACGATAAAATAATATTATATTTTAGTATAATAATTTTAATATTTAAAATTATATTCGTAATATAACGTTTCGATATAATTCCGTTATACGGAACCTTATTACCGCCTTTGCCTGTCGTTATAACCATATCCTTAAAGAAAAATTAAAATAATTTATATTCCGTTTTAATTAATATTATAAAATAAAATGGTTTTATAAAACGTTATAATAACATTTAATATTACCAAATATTTTCCGTTAATTCGTAATTAACATTATCCGGAATTTATTCCTTACTTTTATTAATACGTTTTATAAACGAAATAAGTAAAAGTTTCCAGGCTTTTTTAAATTAAAGCGTTTACCGTATAATAAACGCCGTTCGATTTTATTAAATATAATTAACCAAAACGAAAGTATTATTAAAAATACCTATAACGTTTATTAAAAGATTTTTTAGGAAATATGCGGTTTTAAAAAAAAATAATTCTATTAGTTTTCGAATTACCTTTATCTTATTTACGGGGATTAAAAGATAATTAGTTATATCCGGAAAATATAAGCCAGTTAAGCCGAAACAGCCGATTTATATAATAAGAAACGGTAACTTTTTCCCGTTCCTGCTTTATTTTATATATAAATAAATTTCCTATTTATATTTATGCGTACCTATTAACCTGATAATATTAACGGGGCGCATATAACGTAAGTAACCTTAAAGGCGGATTGTTAATTCTTAAATAAAATAACGTAATTATATTAAAAATTGCCAAAGTTCTACCTTTTTAAATCCTTTATCCTTTATATACATAATATTTGCATATTTGCGTTATTTTTATAAAAATTACGCATCCGATATAAACCGTTCGTAAAAAAAGTATTTAACGTATACGGAATTATTAAAAATAAATCGATCGAAAATCTTTTTTCGAAAGCCTAGCTTACCAAGTTTATTAAATATATATATTCCCGGTTAACCGTCGCTAAGTTCGAAATTATTACGTATAATATGATTTCGAAATATTTTAATTGCGTTAAATAAATAAGGGAAATATCGTAAAGTTTTAATCAAAACGCGTTAATAAATAAAGGTTTATTTAACGAAGATTTTTTATCGTTATTTGCTAATAATACGTTATTTAGTAACATAAATAATTTAACGGATAGTTCGTAAATATTTTATCTTTTAATTCGGGAATATAACTTATATATATTATTTCTTAAACGACGTAATTTTAATTAGGACGTTTTAAAAAAAATCTTTTTATCGGTTAATTATAAGGCCAATTATATTTTTAATACGGATAATATTCCGTAAGGTAACGACTTTTTCGACCCAATTATTAATAATAATTAACCGTTAAACGATATAATTTTTATCGATAAAGAATTCCGAAATTATTACCACTTTTTTTAAAAAGCTTAAATTTATTTATACCTTTTATATATTATACGTTATAACGATGTTAATTATATTAAACGGTTAATATTAATATTATCGGTTTTTTTTATAGGGCCGGTTAAATTAATTACGGTAAAAAGATGCTTTATTTCGACTGGATATTACGTTTTGCAATATTAGATCGCGTACTTAAAAATTTAATTTTAATATTAAGTTTAATTTTTATAAAATCCAGGAAAAAAATATGAAAAGTATTTAATCGAAAGGGCGAATATTATAACCTATGGTTTGCTGGCGAATTCCGCCGATCGAGAAATAGTATATATAACGTTAATATTATTTTTTTCCGAAATTCGTTTTTGGTTAGGTACTATATTTCCTTTTAACGCGAATTTTATATGCGTTATGCTTTTTTGCGAAATAGGCGTTATATTATTCGAAATTTCCGTATAAAAATCCTTAAACGTTTATACTTTTTGTTTCGTAATTTTTAGCTTATTAAAGAATATTTATTTCGGGTTAAAAAGGATGGCTGGAAATCCGAAGATATTTTGGCCGTAAGCCGGAAAGTTATAAAGGTTAAATTTGTCGATTTTAACGATACCGTATTTATTATTAATAACGAAGGTAAACTTAATTAATTAAATATAATAAAAAATAAAGATTAATTTATAAATAATTTTAACGTAATTGTTTACGTAGCTTTTAATACGGAATTCGTTAAGGATAATTTAATTTCGGACGACCGTAATATTTTGCATACGGAAAAAGGTTATAATCCTATAATATAAATTATAAATAATTTGGTAAATAATCCTAATTAAAATTATTTATTATCCTTTACGTTATCGTCGGATAAGTAAAGTAAGGATTTATTAAACGAAAACAAATTATTAATATAGTTTTTTACTTTTTTATTATTTTTATATTTTATTATAATTTATATAAGAATTTAATTTTAATATTAATATAACTTATTATTCCGTATAATCCTGATTAAGGCCGTTTTATTCGAAGGTTTTATTTATAATAATATTATATAAGTTTTTCGTATTAAAATAAATTAACGTATTAATAATATCGTATTATTTATAGTTAAATATATTGCATAATTTTATATTAACTTATATATTTCGTATATAATTAATTTATTAATTAATATTTTTACGTATTTTTTATAATTTCTACCTTTACCCTTACCTTTATTTAAACGTTATTATAACTTATGTATTAATAACCTTATTTATATTAATAGGATTTAGGATTATCTTCGTTTTAAGCGTTATATCCGGGTTTAAGTTTTCCTGGAAATTTTTATTCGGGTTATATAATAATGCCTTATATTTTAAAACCGTATATAAATATTTTTCGCTGCGTTTTTATATACAGTTTGCATATTTATTACCCGTATAACCCCATAAATTATAATATCCATAAAACGGCTATATAATATATACCTTTTAATTAGTTAATCCGGTTTATAAAGTTATAAACCTTTTTTCGTATCGTTTATAAGGTATTCGGTTTATGTATCTTTTTCGTTAAATTACGAAAGCCGTAATTAATCGATTATCTTTAATTAAACTTATAATTTAATAATTTATAAAACCCGCATAATCCGCTATAACGTAAATCTTATTTTATTAAGCGTTATTTTTTAAAATATCTTAAACGGTAATATTAGTATTTAACGTTTATATAAATGCCAAACTTTGTAAAGATAAGAAGTTTTATTTATGATATAGGCCTTTTGCGATATTACTGAGTTTAAAGATTATTATTAATCGTAAAATCTACTTAATTAACATACGGTCGATTTAACGTTAAAACGTAAGGTATTTATAATTTTTTAATTTTCCCTTATATTAATATAACCTTATAGTATAAACTTGATATTTAAAATCGGTTACGTATAATATGCGCTTTTTATAAAATACGTTTTAAATTTTAAAACGGTTAAATATTATTTAATTAATACGAAGTTATTTTAATTAAAATAAGGCCTTAAATTATATTATATCGTAGGTTATTTTAATAATGGTTTTAATTATTTATTAGTTTAAAATCTTATTACCCGTTCTTAAAGTTATTCTTTAGTAACATTATTAACGAATTTAATATGCTTGGTAGAAAGTTTAAAGTTTACCGGGTATATTTAAGGTATATTATCATCAGGATTTTTAAAAAAGGTTTTTAATATATTATTAAAATCGTTTATATTTTATAATATTATAAAAAATATAAAGGTATATTTTATAATAAATATTTTAAATATTAAATAATATAAATACATTAATTTTACTTATTATAATATAAGAAAATATAAAAGGGTATACGGAATAAAAATAGGTTATATTAAAGTAGGTAATATTAATTATATATTAAATAATTATAATAATTATATTCGGTATGTATTTAAGTAAAGAAATTTTATGGATTACCTTAAGCAGTTCGTAATAAAAAAAAAATCTCGTATAATTTACATACGTTTATTAATTCCTTTTTTATACGTTATTACTTCGTTATAAAAAAGAATAACGTTAATTCTTAAATTAATATTTAATAACTTATATAAACTTAATTACTTATATACTTATAACTATATAATTTTAAATTTTGTATACATATTAATCCTAATTATATATATTACTTTCGGATTTCCTTATAACCTGTAAATTATTTATAAACTTTATTTATATATTATAAAACGTTACATATTTTTTTTTAATACTAATAATCCCCCCCGGATACCATTTAACATATAAACTTTACCCGTTTATTATATTTTATACCTTAAATTATCATTTTCCGTCTTAATTAATTAGAAATATTATTAATAAGCTTATTATATCCTTAAATTTACTATTTATAAATACTTCCACGATAATACCTAATATTATATAACTACCATAATAAAATTACTGCCGTTTAATAAAACGGAATATAATAACCGCATTTTAACGTAATATAACGACTTAACAAAAAATTAAAATATACATAATAATATAAATACCACCAGGTTAACGTTCGATACAAATTATATTAATTACGGCGCCATTTTCCTTACCTTCCTTATAATTATATATATTATCCCTTTAAACTTTACGTTAATTAATAAATTATCTTATTATACTTTTAAATAAATATTCGATAAAGTTGTAATATTTTAAAGCCTTAATAAAATAAGGTTTATTAATATATGTATAAAAACGTAGTTTATTTATTATTATATAATCTTTAACGCATATCTTACTTATAATAATATCGGAATCGTACTTAAATAAATATTTAAAGGCTTTAATTACGCATATATAACCTATAAAATATTAATAAAAAACGCATTTATATATATTAATAATATCCAAAATTAATTCCCATTACCGGAAAACGAAATTATAAAATGGTATATAATATTATTCGTTTTTTTCGTTATACCAAAATATAGCCGTAAAGTTAACGAATTAAAAATTACGAACCATTAAATAATAGCTTTTTGAAATCGTAAAGTAGGTATCCTTTATATTATAAATTTAGCTACCATATTTTATCTAAAAAAACGTATAATTCGGGCCGTTAATCGTTTCCGGAAATTTATAAATAATAATAACTTGCATAATATAAATAATATTAAAAATATAATTATTTTATGGTCCCGATTAAAATTATAAAACCGTAAAACTTTTTACGGTATATATTATATAAATATTATCTTTATAATATTAAGCGAAGGAAAAATCCGCCTTTATTCGTAAACTTATAACGAGCAAATTATTATATATAAAGATTAACTTTATAGGTATCGTAACATATTCGGTATTAACGCCGAAGCCTTTGCTGGTTATTTATTATATCCGACTTTTTGTTTACTTATATAAGATTCCGACATAAAAGAATTCTGAAATCCACTTATTATTTTAGTTACGCCAAAAAAAAAACAGCTTAGTATTAAGTAACCGAAACCCCGTACCTTTATAAGTTTTGCACCTTAAAGGAAGAAGTTTTAAAAGCCGTAACCGGAAATACTAATAAACTTTAGCTTAAGGTACTTATTAAAATACCTATTAATAAACGATTTGTTTAAAGTTTCGGCAAAATTACTTATCCCGATAAACTTATTATTACTAAAATCCTTATTAAAATTATAACGAAATATACGACGGGAACCCGGAAATACTAATTAAAACTTTAAATTAATTACCATAAAAATACCGCAATTATTAAAATCCTTAGCTAAAAAACTTTAACGTATGCGGTAGGCCTTAAAAAAAGGTGGCTAAAGGCCGGCTTTAAAGGATATTACTTACGGTTACGGGAAAATAAAATTATAAAGCGTAAGAGTTCCGGATTTATTATAAAACCGGGATTTTAAACATTTCGAGTTAGTACTTAAAAAAAAGCGGACGTCGGAATAGTTATATTTATAACGAAAGAATAACTTTCCTGATATTAACTAAAAATTATCCATATTATTTATTTACCCGTATAATCGATTCTTTACGTTAGCTAATCGACCCGAATTAAAGTATTCTAAAGGTTAGAAAGGATGGGAATATTTTAAAAGTTAATGCGATAAGCTTAAGGAAAAGGATTAAAAGGCAGGATTTAAAAAATATTAATTCGGTATTATGGATTAAGCGATGTAAGTTAAAAAGTATGATTTGTTAATAGTTACGATAAATTATAATTTATAACGCGTTATATTAAAGTTCGTTAATTTCCTTAATTTATAGGGTTTATTATATATCCGTAATAACATATAATTGGTTCGGATTAAAAAGAATTAATATTTATAAATTACTTAACGAACTTAGGATTAATAAAACGAGCATGGTAAGTGGAAAATATATTGATAGTATTGTTCGCATTATTTGGCTACTTTTTTATGCGATTAAGCTGTTCTAGCATAAAGGGGATATGGTTTCGGATTTTAAGGTGACGCTTATATCCCGTAAGGACGTAGGTAAGCTGGCGAAGTACATCTATAACGTCCCCTACTTTAGCGAACTCGAAGATATACCGTTAGAAACCGCGAAGAGTTAGAACGTCCGCCTCGACCTCTAGTATGTCGCGACGCTTATCCCGCAAGGACGTAGGTGAGCTGGCGAAGTACATTTATAATATCCCTTATTTTAGCGAACTAAAAAATATATCGTTAAAAGCCGCGAAAAGTTATAACCTCCGCCTTAACCTTTAATATGTCGCGACGTTCATTCCGTAAGGACGTAAGTAAGCTGGCGAAGTATATTTATAATATCCCTTACTTTAACGAATTCGAAAATATATCGTTAAAAGCCGCGAAAAGTTATAACATCCGTTTCGACCTTTAATATGCCCTACTTATTAACGACCGCGATCCCGTTTCGAAACCGAATGCGTTTTTCGTTATCCGTTCCGATTAGGACCGGCCGGGTTTTGTTTTTTGATTTTTGGTTTAATATCGCGATTATTATTATCATTAAATAAGCGCCGTTTGCTTTTAGCGCGCGATTTTATAACCTTAACAAAAATTATTATCTCGGTTTTATTTTCCGATATATTATCCATAATATTAGGCTGCGTATTATCGCCTTCTGGTGATGCCGGCGATTCCGGTAACGATATAAAAGCAAACGAATTATGCGAATATGGGTACGGTAATAAAGGCGGTTTTGGTAAATCGGAAATATTAAGGAATTATGGGTTTTAAACCGACGTTATAAATAAGGGCGATAAAGCGGGTTTTTAATTAAAACGATTTAATATATTACGAATTACGCGTACGGATACGGGCGTTACGATAACCGGAATCGCGATTCCGAATTACGAAAACGTATAAACCGTATGCCGGGTTGGTATTTAAACTGCTAAAATTACCGTTAAGTCCTTAACTATTAGTTCAAACCGAACGGCTATATAAAGTATGCTTTAATCAGGACCGGGTGCGGCTTGCGACGGTTTCGTAATTCTTTCCGATATTTATCAAGTTTGTAACGCGGCAAAAATCCGTATTTTATATAAATCGGTCCGAAGTATGGGGATATAATGCCGTTACTTTAAATTAAGCGAATTCCGCCGTTTGCGGAAAATCTTCCGTACGTTTTATAAAATAAAAAGGACGGTTTTTTCGTAAATTAAATATAACGTAAAAAAAAGGCGATTTTTTAAAATCTTTTAATATTATTATTTATCAAACCCGGGAACCGTTTTAACCAAACCGGCTGTATTTAGGATTAAATAAAAACCTTTAATTTCGTTTAATTTGTTCGGAAACGTATTAAGTAAAAACCGTTTAAATTTAGTAAAAATAAACGTTTATTTTGTTCCTTTACCGCCGAACGGAAATAACCGTATAAAAAATAATTCGTTTATTCATTATTTATATTATGATTCGATTATTTCCTAAGTAATTATCTTTAATGAACCAGCTTTTAATTATTTTTACGCGGATTTTTTCGGATTCGAAAATTCGGGTATATAAATAAAATTAAGCGTACATAAGTTATAATAAAGTTCAACCGGAATAAGGTTATTACGGTTTTCTTTTAATATAATAACTTTATTTTTTTTTAAATATATTAAAATTATTTTACGTACGTATTTACCGTTAAATAATATACGTTAATAAGGCCTTATTTTCGTTTTGTTCCGTAAATTAAGATTATTTTATTTAAAAAGTTTACGGATAATACGAATAATATCTTAATTAACCGAAGGATAAAATTAAGATTCGATAATTATTTCGTCTTAATTAAGATCGTTCGCGATAAATTACGTATCGTTTTCCTTATTATCCAAATTCGCTACGTCGATTTCCACTAAAACCTTCATATTTTTATGGGAGGTACGGTCCTTAATTTGCCGGACCTAGGCTTTTTTTATTATTTTAGCCAATTTTATAATAAACGGTTCGGTTTTATATTTATCGAATACCTAATAAGGTACAAACAATATAGCTTATCCATAGCTAGTTATGTTTAGTCGCTTATAGCCACGAACCGTTCGACCAAATCGCTGCCATAAATCCTCCATCGAAAAACTTTTCGGTATTTCCTATTATACCATTTAACTAACATCCGGGATATCCATATTTAATTTAAAAGCGACGGTAAATATTACGATACGGATAGGATTATCAGGCTACTTTAATTTGTCGTATACGCAAATTTGGTCCCCGTAAGGCATTTCGGAGCTATAAAACTTAATAACTTTTTTTACAACGTTCGACAAATACCCCCGGTTTACTATAATCCTAATTAGGTAATTACGGATATTTATGGTTTTCGCCTTATTATTAACATAAATAATGGTTTTAATGATAATACGTAAGCTATTAAACTGGATTAAGGGGATATTACTTAATAATTCGGGAATATTAATTAGTAAGAAATTTAAGTATATTTAATTCGAACGTTAACTTTTAAATATAAAAAAAATAATAATATCGATTTCGGAACGATTAATATTAAAATGCCGGACCTTTATTTTATAACCATATCTAGTTGGATTTTTAACTTAACTAAAGCCGCCATATTTCGCAATCTTTTTCTTTATAACGCTATTGGCAATTACTATATATGCAAATTAATGTACGTAAGTAAAAAGAATAAAACGTAAGTTACGGATATTAACATATTTAGGCCGAAAGTTTTTCCATTCCGATAATAAATATGCTTTATTAATAATAACCAAACCATATCGTCGTTCGAAAACAGGATTTAATATGGCAATCTAGAACTAATCGCTCGATAACTGTTTAGGACCAAAAATAATATAATTATGCTACCCGGCAGCTATACGTTCGAATATTTTTGGATCGAGCTTTTTCGTTTCCGCGAATATCAGGATAAAAGCAAAATATGGTATTGTTAATATAAAAGCTCATTATTTTTCGGCCAACTTAATTAAAGGTACGACCTGGATAATAATTAAATCGGTTATTAAAAAAAAGGCTTGGATAATTAGGGACTTTTTAAAGCTTGTCTTAATAACAAAAAAAATATTAAGCTTTCCGAATACCAGATTATATACCGTATCTACCTATTTTTTCCGTAAAATACGGCCTTACCCGCTAAGCATAGCATTTAACATAAGGCGAATAAACCGATAGTATAAAGTTTTTATATAATTGTCGGCTATATATAAAACGTTAACGTATGGATTAATTACGTCTGTATCGGTAAAAGACCGGTAAAGCTATCGGATAAGGATAAACGCGTCGTTTTGGAATGTTAGGTCCTTAAAGGTTTAAGGTATATACCTTAAACCTTTTAATACATTATTTATATTTGGTTAATTAAAACGAAAATATGTTTCGGGGCTTGTTATAGGTAATCTTAAGCCTTATATATTATTATTTTGGTTTATAAAATTATGTTATTATCGTGCTGGTTTAAGGGGGGTAAAAGGTTATAATATATACAGAATAAAATTTTTAGCCATTTTTTCGGGCGCGTATTATTAATCGCGTTTTAATTAGGACCAAATATATATAAGGAAATAAAGATTTTAATTCTATATTAACTTTTCGTAATTACAAAATAAGTAACGTTAAATTAAAGCTATCTTTAAAGTATTCGAATTAAAGATTTTTAAAGATTTATATAAGGATATACAAAATGAGGCCAAAAAATCATAACTTAATATCAGGCCCTATTTTTAAGGTTTTGTTATTTCTGTGGAGCTTTTTCTTAAAGAGATTTAGTCGATATATCTGACCCTTGCAGCTACTTCTTGATCAAAAGCGCTAGCCACGGCTGCGCCGCAGGCGCAGCCACAACCTCAAAAATCGGGCCTGACCTTGGTGAGGTAACATATACCTACAAGGATCGGAAGTACGAAACCTTCCGTAAAACGTTAGCGAACTTACGAAATGGACCCTGGAATTTATATCTCCAGCAATCAAGGAAATAAATCTTCTTCCAGGGAAGAACCTCCGAAAGTGGTACGCTAAACTGGCTAAATCCGGCAAAGTATACGACACCAGGCTATTAATTAACACCTAACGAAAATACCGCGAAAAGCTAAAGCAAACCTCGAAATCTAGCAAAAAGCTGGACGAATAGATCGTAAAATGGCAAGAGATCATAGCCTAAAAAGAGCGAGACGATATCCCAGAAACAAACATAACGATCGTATGGGTTAACGACCTATATATAGCTCTGGCTCCCATTACGGAGACCTAAATAACAACCTTCCAGATGGTAAAAAAGGTTAAGATCGACAGCGGTACGATCAATTACCAAAAGGTGGCAACTAACCTTTTAAATCACTAGGTTATAACCCATCTCCCATTTACATTAAGAAATATCAAGGCAGCGTTTCCAACGTTTCACAGGACCTCTACGGATCCATCTAATCAGGACGATCCTAATCAGGAAGAAACTAAGCTATCTAACCTTTAGCTACGAGGTAAGGCCCCTAAATAAGGGCCGAAACGAGGTAATTGTGGAGGTTCCCAAATAGACCGAAGCATTAGCAAACGAAAACGTAACGAATCGGATGCTTAAAGCACTCGCTATAAAATCTACCTAAGCCCGGCTTACAGGTTACCCCAATACTATTATGCATTCCCTAATAAAGCCCTCACAAATTTCCACTTCAATATTACTTTAGCTAACTTAATTAAAAAAAGGTTTACTTTTAATCAATTTTTAAAAGAAAAGATTAATCGTTTATTAAAAACTATGGAGAAGTTAACTACAAAAACAAATTAACTCCGAAAAGGAATAAAACAGATCCTAACGTACTTCCTGATCATTAATTAACGCAACGCCATAAGCGTTTCGTCTTACCCCTTAAGGAATTCATCCATTCTAAACTCAGGGTTTACGATATATATCTTTAACTTAAATAGCAGGTTCCTGAATTTCAAACCAACCATACAAAATAACGGGGTATACGCAGACAACAGCTTCGTCCCGATTAAAGGGTACGGAAAGGTTAATATATTACTTTAAAGTCTTAATAGTACGAAAGCATTACGGCTTTATAACGTGGCCCATTGCGAAAAATTCGCATACAACCTAATGTTACTTAAATAGTTCCGAAAGAAAGGTTATTAATAAGATAACCGAGGAATTAATAACTACATTTAAAATAAATATGATCAAGTTATTATAACGTTAAAAAATAAATTTAATCAGTTCGTTATCGAAAATATTAACCCAATTACTTTTTATATAACCCTTATAACCTACAGACGAAATATTAATTCATAAACGAAAAAACCACCACGTTTAGGTAATAATACTATATAGCAGCTGGGATTAGGCCATCCAGGCCCCGAAGTAATCGCCTAATTACATTCCCATACCAAAAAAGTCCAACTAAAGGGCCTTATAACAGTCGAATGTTAAATATATAACAAGGCGAAGGCAAAGAAAAAAATACGTTATAAGCCTCGGAAGGGAATATCCCGATCAGGACAAAGAATCGCCATCGACTTTACTGATTTCGAAAAAAACTATAAAGGATATAAATACGTTATATTTATTACCGACAGATATTCAGGTTTTATTTGGGATACTTACCTGAAAAGCCGGAAACAAGATATACTAATTACAGCGTTTCGACACCTTTTAGGAGTCCTGAAGAACCAGGATAAGGTTTTCCCATAGGTGATCGAATGCGATAACGAGATCTTAAAGAATTAACAACTTCGGGATATGTTACAGTCGCCTCCTTTTAATATCAGACTTAAACCTTTAGCACAATATACCCAGGCTTAAAACGGGGGTGCAAAGCGCTTAAGAGGTGTGATCAAGGAGAAAGCGATTACGATACGAAGTGACGCCAAGTTACCTGCGTTCCTGATCGTATATATCTTAAAAGCGGCAGTATATTTATATAACCGTACCCCAAAATACGCTCTTTTTTGACAAACCCTATATAAAGTCTATTACATTTACCTGGCGTACAGAGATAGCGTCGCAATGCTTGATCGGAAGCCCCAACAGGCCCACCTTCGAGCTTATGGCTATATAGCCTACGTTATGACGACTACCGCCATGAAAAAAGAACACAAACTTCAGAAGTTAAATCCTCAGGCATAAATTAGCTTCCTCGTCAGTTATCGATTTACAAACATTTACGAAATCTAGAACCTATTAATTAATAAGGTTATTACCATTCGAAATATCTAATTTAACGAAAAGGTTACTTTCTCCGGTAAAATTAAGGATCTTAAGGATAACCTACATTACGTTACCGAAAACAAACTATAAAACTTATTCCGATAAGTTACCATATTTAATCAGGCTGATAGTTACCTAATACAGATATAAAAGAAAAACGAAAACTTAAATAAAATAATTTAGTTACCGGCTAACCAAAAGGGATGGCTTTAAAGTGGCACAGGCGTCCAAAAAGACGTACGGGATAGGGAAAAACTGTTACAGGAACAGGGGTTCCTGTTTTCAGGAGACCCGCTTGTCAGACCTGGTGTAGACCCGTCTCGGGTAAACAACGGGCTAGAGGGCTCGGCCTTCTAGGTGATCTAAGTGATCTAAATGATCTGGACCAGATCACATAGATTACATAGATTCATAATACACTCACTCTTGGAGTTGGGATGTATATAATGAATCGGTTTCCTCTGTAAATAGCACCTACTTAGTTTCGCTCCTTAATTATTAATCTAAGTTTTTAATTGGAGGTAGTTATACCGTTCTCCAATTAAGGGAAAAGTCTTTAAATTTTTTTAACGAATAAGACCCTTAGTGAATCATTTTTCGCCTTATTGTTACCTGCAAATTAAGACCCTATTTTGGATACTGCTTATACTTCCAGCTGGATGTATAACAGGTTCGTTATATTTTGATAGCTTTTTAATTAATAGCCGACGGATGATTGCAAGCCTAGTTAGGCATGAGCTTTCCTGAATTTAGTAAAGACGGTATTATAGAGTAACGTTTAAAAGATAAATAGTACACCCGGTTTCCGTTATAAAGCAGTAAGGGATTAATAACCAGATTAAATAATCTACCCTTTATTAAAAAAGTTCTTTAATTAATTGATAATATTATACCTTTTATAATTCGAAATAAGAGAAACCCTTTTTTATTTTAGACCCAGTATTTAATCCCGGTTCCAAAGGACATTATTAAAGTCCAGGGAGATTCGGAAAAAGAAGAAAAACTAGCAGCCTAGGAACCTTAAGGCGCAAAAAGAAAAGAGAAAGAGCTTTCCCCCGAGGAAAAAATAGAGATCTTATTGCGTAGAATCCAAGCTTTAAAAAGGGATAAAGAAAAAAAACCCTAGCTTCCCAGAAAAAGGATAGTTTAAGCTACCCGAGGAATAAAGGGAAGAACCTTAGTACCCTTATTATTCGGCCCTAATCGGTGCTGCGAAGCCATTATCTCATTTCCCAGTTATTATAGAATGCCGGAAATTAAGGGTTATAAGTTAATTACTTTAATGCTTTATAACGGAATAACAGATATAAAAGGATTTTTTATTGAGGCTAAAACTTAGCTTAAGTTTTATTAAAGCTTTTTAATAAAAGATTATTAAAAAGTAATAGCTAACTTCTAGTTACTTATTGGACGAATTTTTTTATAAATCGAATTTATTATAAAGGATTATTTGAAGAATTATTTTAAGGAATTTTTAGATATTACCAATTATATCTTTAGCGATTACCGATATTTCGAAAACCGAATACGAACTATATTTAAAAACTTAAATAAGGAATAATACGTAATAAAATAATTATACCGCCTTTATTAAATTAAGTTAGCTGCAGAATATACAATAAAATTTAACCGTTTAACCGCGATTTTTAATTTATCCGAAAGTACGTTGTTTTATCTTTTTTACAACGGTTTGAAACCTTAAGTTAAGGATAAAATGTATATAGTATTTAAAATAGGATATTTTAAGAAGTATACCGATAAAGTAATTATCGTTAATTGACGTACCTTTAACCGGTATTTCGAAAAGAAAGGCACAAATAAACGAAATAACGATAAAGGCTTTAACAGCCGAATTAAGAACGATAAGGCTAAGCTTTAAAAGGAAATAAGCATTATTTCGAAGGAATCCCAAAAGGATAAGTCTAATATAGAATGTTTTAACTGCGGTAAGAAAGGATATTTTAAAAGCGAATGCCGTTTCCCGTTTAATAGGAATTTTAAGAAGGGAGGGATTTTTTAAACCCAGAAAAAAGTTAAAGCGGTTAAATAAGAAACCGATAGTAAGGTAGAAAAGGAAGAGAATAAAATTAGCTCGATTTCCTTTTAGCCAGAATTTACTATTACCATTATTATTTAAATCCAGAACGATATTTTAAAGTACAAGGATTGCCTTATTTACTAGGACTTTAAAATTAAAGCTTGCAAGTATTATTTCGGATAGATAGCTTCCAGGATAGCCATAAAGTTAGAATGTTTCTGCCATCTTGATATATCTTAATGTAAGATGTATAACAAGGATGTTTAGTTTCGATCTAACGTTAGCAATTATGGATAGTTATTCCCGGAGCTTTATAAGCTTCCCGAATGTACAGTATATACTAAACTACGAAAAAGCCAGCATAAGTTGTTGCATTTTACCGCTTGTTATATCGACGATTGTCTTATTTATCTTAAAGCTAAAAACGATAATAACTTTTGGCTGAGATAAAAGGCGGAAATATTTACCGAATTAAATAATAAATATAAATGCATAAAAGCTCCCCGATAGCTAGAATACCTTAGGTTTTGTTACTTATATCCTGAATTAAAATAAAGCTAGAAAGCCATATGGTAAGGATATTTGTGTTATTTCTCGATGTTTTGTATTTAATACGAATTCCTAGATATGGGAATATCTTTTTTAAAGGTTTACATTTATGACCCGATAATTCGAAAAATATAAGATTAAGGATCGAGCTTAAAAAGAATAGTTACCTCCAAATGCAAATATGGCAAGAAGATATGGTTTAAATGTAAAAACGATTAATGTATTAAATACGTTATTTAAAAGGTATGCGAAAAAAGACTTTCTTAAGCTGGATACCATCATAAGTTAAAAAACGCTAAAAACTTTTGAAAATAAGGCATTAAAAAGCCTTAACTTATAAAACTTTATGTAAAGTAGCAAAAGGATTACGTAACCAGATCGAAATTTTATTTTAATATAAGAATAGCATATTTAAAGCCATAATCGACTTAAGGGCCGAAATTAACTTTATCATTTCCGTAGCGGCAAAAGAATATTAGATTTTTTGGAGTTATAAGCTAAAATTTTACAAGTTACGTATAATGGACGGAAGCTTATTTAAGTACGAAAACGGACGAGTTTTGCGAGAAACGGAAGAACTTCCCGTTTGGATCTAAAGATACCAGCAACGAATTTTATTAAATATTGCCGACATTTCCGGACATGATATCATCTTAGGAATGCCATGGCTTAGGACCCGCAATCCATATATTAACTGGAAATATGAAATACTTTCCTGGTAAACCAATAAGAAACTATCTAAAAAGGACGAATAAAAAATCTGCTATATCATTAAAGAGGTATAAGTGCCGCACCAAATCGGAGCAATATTAACTGAATATCGAAGATTTAAGAAATTAGTTAAGAATAAAAAAAACCACGAGTTATTACCATATGGTTAATAGGATTACCGAATACCTATTAAAAAGGGATATTATTTCAAACTGTATAAAATTTATTATATAAACCTTAAAAAGTTAAAAGCTTTATGGAAAATTATTTAACTTAATTTAAGAAAAGGATATATCCGACCTTTTAATTTTCCTACGGGATATCCCGTCCTTATAGTACCAAAAACCAAAAAGGGAAAGCAAAAAATTAACGAAAACGGAGATCTGGTTTTTAGAAAAGTTATCGATTATAGACAGCTTAATAATATTACGATCAAAAATGGATACTTTTTAACCCTTATAAATATACTGAAAAAAAACGCTAATAAAGTTAAGTGGTTTATTACATTTAATCTTCGAGACGGTTATTACCGTATTAAAATGGCTTAAGGAGAAAAATAGAAAACGGCATTTAAAACGATATACGGACTTTATAAATACCGAATAATACTTATGGGATTTATTAATGCTCCCGCCAGTTTTTAACGCCTGGTTATGACCACCTTACGAAAATATCTGGCCAAGTTTATATTCGTCTACCTCGACGACATTCTCATCTACTCCAAGATTTTGGAAAAGCATAAATAACATATGGCTTAAGTACTCCAAACTTTGGATACGGCGAACATCCGAATTAACCCAGCCAAAAGCGTATGGCATACGTAAAAGTTAGACTTTTTGGGATATATACTTATCCCCGGCCAAATTCAGGTTTAACGCTTTAAGATGGAAGTAATTAAGGATTAGCTTATCCTTAATAAAGCGATCGTTACCGATATCCGATAAATCTTAGGATTTACGGGTTACGTATAAAGCTTAATTAAAGGATACGGAAATATAGTCAGATTATTAACGAAATTAATTATCAAAAAGTGCGTTAGTAAGGAATTTAAACTCCTAAAAGATGCAAAAAGGTATTCCAAATCTTAAAAAACGTAATTATTAATGGACCTATAATAAAACTACTGAACGTAGATAAGAAAAAATATTTAAAAACAGACGTTTCGGATTACGCATTAAATGCCGTCCTAAAGTAATTAAAGGATAATAATAAATAATACCTAGTAACTTATTACTTAAAAGCAATGCAAGATAAAAATCTTAGATACCTAATCTACGATAAGAATTACTGGTAATTATTAACGTTTTCAAAAAGTGGGAGCTTTTTTTTAACGGAATTAAAGAACTTTTTAACATTTATGTTAATCATAAACACCTTACCTAATTTATAAAGATATAAGAATTAAATAAACGATATAAAATTTGGATAATTTTCCTGTTAAGGTTTAACTTTAAAATACATTATATTAAAGCAAAGGAAAACATTTACGCGGATATTCTTAATCGCAAAGGCGATTATGATCCCAAGGTTCCTAAACGAAATATGCAGATGTTATAATATAACCAGGATAATACTGTACAGTTATGCGAGATTTTAAAAAAACTAACCCCTATACTTTTAACACGATTTCGAAGTTTTTACGATATAAATAAAAAGAAAAGGATTTAACAGCTAAAAGGACAGCCAAAGAGCTAGTTATTGTACCATAGCAAAATTTATATTCCTAAGAACCAACAGAAATAATTCGTAAAGGAATTTTACGAAAACCTACTGCATGGATATTTAAGAATCTTTAAAACCACCCGATGATTACAGGAAAAGTACGACTTCCTAAAATTACGCCGAATAGTTAAAAAAGTTATTAAAAATTGCAAGATCTGCAATAAGGCTAAAGTAGCACGCCATAAACCTTATAAATTGTTGCAACCTACCGACATTCCTGACAAAGCATGGAATATTATAGCTTGGGATTTTATTACCAGCCTTCCCTTATTTAAAAACCTAATTACTGGAGTCGAGTACGACGGAATTTGGGTAATCGTTAATAAATTTACCAAGTATGGATACTTCCTACGCTTTAAAGGAACTGCAACGGCAAAGTAACAAACTTATGTATTCGTCCGATATTACCTCGACAAATACGGAATACCAAAAAAGATTGTTTCTGATCGAAATAAGCTTTTTACGTTCAAGTTTGGTACCAGCTTTTTCAAACAAGTAGGTACTAAGCTTAAGTTCTCCACAGCTTATTACCCCCAAACAAATAGTTAGACGGAACGATTAAACCAAACCTTGGAACAATACCTTCGAAATTATGTTAATTACCAGCAAGATAATTAGGTAAAGCTATTACCATTAGTACAAGTAACTTACAATATATTTATTAACGAAGATATGGGCATATCCCCTTATACAGCTGTATACGGACATCAGGCAATAACCCAACCGTTAAAGCAACCGATATACAAAACTCTCATAATTACCACCATAACTTCCCGAGCAGAAATAATAGTAATTAAAATCAAGACGATATAATCCCGCTTACGAACCGAATTGCGTTTTCTCCAGCGAAAAATGGCCCAGTATTATAACAAAAAGAAATTAAAGGATTAATTCTAGCAAAAAAAGATAAGGTTTACTTATTACGTTAAAAGCAAAACGCAATATCGAACATTTTATAAATTAAAACTAAAAGGTTTAGCGATAGGCTTAATTTTAAAAAACTTGGTCCGTTTAAACTTAATAAAACTATTTCTAAAACTAATTACCGACTGTTATTACCTAAAATAGTAAAAATACACCTTATTTTCCACATTTTTTTGCTTAAACCAGTACTTAAGAACGCCTCGTTAAAAATAAGCCTGGAAATCGAAAAAGACGATAATAAATATAAGGTCGAAAAAATACTGAACTTTAGAATGGTTAAAAATAAGATCCAGTACCTGGTTAAGTGGGAAGGATACTTACATAAAGAAAACACTTGGGAATTACTTAACCACCTAATGAATACGACGGACCTAGTTGAGACGTTTTACCGACAAAATCCTAACCAACCGTCTCCAGCGCGGTTAAGGTTGCAGGTAATAAAGGTTCCCCGCTTAAATCTAACCTTACGGCGTTCCAGTCGAAGGAAGTAAACGCCTTTATTATGGCGTTTATCTCGGAAACAAGCTACGCTTGTTTTACTTTCATACGACGCTACTTTTTTTCCAAATTTTCTTGCTTTTTTAACTGGTCCAATTTATAATCTTTTTTTAAAATAACTATAACTTTCTTCTTTAAAGTTTCCTGCTAAAGGCGCAAACGTTTTATCCGCCCGATAAGTTCTTTTGTCCTTTTTTCAGTAGCTTCTTAATATGCAACTAAAGTATTTTCGGCTTTTCGTTGCTTTTTTTTTCCAAACGATTATGCATTTCGCCTAGCTTCGTTAACGAGTTTATAATTAGAATGTGACAAGCTAAACGCTGGCGACGGGTGCAGTAATCGCAGTTCGAGATGTTAGGAACGAAAAAACAATCGGTTTTATTAAGACGAATGTAATTGGAACAAGGAAAAACCTTAATACCAAACTTTTTAATCGAGTTAACTTAAACGTCGCGAAAGTTGCATTAATTTAGGCGAGGTCTTTGTTTTTATTTTTAAATACGGGCTATCATGGTAAAGTTAATTGGGACGTTTCCAAAAACTTTCCAATAAAATAAAGTGGTGACTTACGGTTCTTATCTTTGGGATAAAGATCCTTGGAAAAGGGAAATAGTATTACAGGAACAGGGGTTTTTGTTTTCAGGAAACCCGCTTATTAGACCTGGTATGAACCCGTTTTAGGTAAATAACGAGCTAGAGGGCTTGGCCTTTGAGGTGATCTAAGTAATTGAAATGATTTGGACCAGATCATATAGATTACATAGATCCATGATATATTTATTCTTAAAGTTGAGATGTATATAATGAATCGGTTTTTTATATAAATAACACCTACTTAGTTTTGTTTCTTAGCTATTAATTTAAACTTTTAACTGGAAGCAACTGTACCGTTCTCTAATTAAGGGAAAAATCTTTAAATCTCTTTAACAAACAAAACCTCTAATAAATTATTCCTCGCCTTATTATTACCTGCAAATTAAAACCCCATTTCGGATACTGCTCATACTTCCAGGTGAATGTATGACAGGTTCGTTACAAAAACAAGCCTGCTCGCAAAGGACTAATTATCCTTATACGACCGTTATGTTCGAACCATTTCCGTCCTCTGGTCCATCACCACCTCCAGCGTTTGCCCTAATAACTATTACGATCATTACGCCAACGGAAGAAATAAAGGTAACCCTAAGTTCTTATTACGCTCTTCAACTTAAAGTAACGGTAAAAAACGAAAGCACCTTACGGGTTAAAAACGTAAACTCCCCGTACGTTCCGTATCGAAAGGATGGTTATCAGTACGATCATAAAGTATAAAAGGCCGCGTTTAACGTAAAACGTTTAACTTACTTTGTTAATACGATCGATAACCGGCCGGTAAACTGCAGAAGTTTAAGGAAAATAAAAACCCGAAATACGCGCCACCTTAATCGGAAAGGTTTTAATATACCAAAAATAAAGCGTTATTTAGGTCGCAAGGCCGGGTACATAGGTAAGATCTACCGCCACCGCCGCGAGGCTATAAAAAGCTAAATACTTACCCTTTAAGGAAGATATTCCGTAACGACGAATTAGCTTATTTGTAAAATCATAAGGAAATAAAATCCTAAAAGGTTATTAATTAATCTTCTACGAAAGGGAAACAAACCCTAAGGTGCATATAAATATACGTTTACGAGTGCGATAAACATAACTGGTTCCAGAAATATAAGGCCCGTTTCGTCGTACGAGGCGATTAACAGCTTAAAAACGCTTATAGGAATACATACGTATCCATGCTAGCTAAAAAGTTGTTTCGAGCTTTAATCGCTATTACGGCTAGGTTTAACCTAAAGCTTAAGCAATATAACGCTATAAACGTTTTCGTTAACGCGAACTTACCTTATGAAATATACATAAAGATACCCATAGGATACCCATAACGTAATAAGGTACTCCTAATTAGGAAGGTATTATATAAACTAAAAGAATCCCCTTTGCTTTAGCAAAAGGACTTTACCAGCATATTTAAGGATTTGGGATTTAGCCCCGTTTTTTATAAATCTTATTATTTCCTTCGTTAAGGGATACTTTTGTTTTTCTACGTCGACGACATAATCGTTACGTATAGCAAAAAGCATTAAAACTTTATTGATTAGTTAATTTAATAAATACAAAAACGATATACCCTTATAAAAGGTAAGAACCTATAATAATTCCTCGGTATTAAAATAATTAGAGATAGATTTAACAAGAAAATCTGGTTATCCTAGTCAGACTTTATAAATAAGCTAGTTAACCTGGTTCTTAAAAAAGTTTAAATAACTTCCTAGAAACGTTAATAACGAATATTAAATTATTGCTAAATCCTAATCTAGCTTATCCAGGCTTAATTAACAAATATTAAAAAAAGATCGGTTTTATCCTATACGTTATAGTTAATACGCGACCTAATATATCTTTTGCAATATCCCGATTTGCTCCATTTAACCAGAACCTTAGCAACGCATATTATAACGCTATTAACAAAGTTGTATTATACCTAATCGGTACTAAGACCTTAGCGTTATAGTTCGGTAGCGAGGATTCGATAGATACTTAAAGTAACGCCTTTTTGTGACGGCTAAGGGGTTTAACCAACTATTAAACCTAGTCGTACGGTTTATGTTGGCAGTAGTGTCGTGGGAAACTGAGCAATGATACGTTTAATAGTCACGTCTGGTAATAGCAGATTGTCAAAGATAATCTAGGTAACCAAGTTATATTATAAGCTGGTAATTTATCTAAGTTATGGTAATAACGAGTATATATATCCTTATCTTGGCTCGAAATGCTTAAACGGCTTAAACCTTTTTGTTAATTAAGTTCCCTTAAGTCTTTTTAAGCCCTTATGGTTCGATCGGCTGAAGGCCTTTGGATTAATGGGGTCCGTTAAGTGCTTTAAGTTAATTACGTGACGTTTAAGTTTAGGTCGGAGCTAAAGTTTTGAAGGTTCGATTATGTGTATTGTAGCTAAAACCGTTAAGTTATAATACGATTTTTCCCTTTCAGGATTTTTGCCTTTAAAGATTAATTATTTATTTGTTAATTCTGGTAAGTAACTTTTCCTTTTTTATATTTATAATGTTAGGTCGAATTGAAAAACGTCGTTTTCGTTAACGTATTAACGTTTTAGTTCTTTTAAAACGTATCGGACGTTTTAATTTTACCATGTTGTCGAAGTTTTCTTATTTTCGTTGCAAATTTGAAAACAAGGCTTATAAGGCGCATCATAGTTCCGGGAAATATACTTGTTATACCGAATACGGGGGTTCTTGTAATTTGTTCGGTCCTTCGGAATTTAAATATAGTAAGCTTGTTGCGGAAAAAGATCGATTAGAGTTAGCGAAGCGCAGGGTTAAAAAGGAATTGTTTAAACTGCAGTAATATTTATTCGAGTTGTTTGGTCATTTAGTTCGTTTGCGTAAATAAAAAAAGCTTTTCCGTTTTCGCGGCGTCGAGATACTTCGTCGTGGAGTTTAGGGTGTGGAAGTTATGAACGAGTTTAAACGTTTAAAAAAGGAACGGGAACAATTAAAGGCGGCGGTTACGGCGGTTACGTCGGGCCCGGTTACAGATTCGGTTAACTGGTTTAAACTTATTAATTGGTCGACTGTTAATTAGGGTACATTTATCGTTGCTGGTAAAAGCTTTTTAATAGGCGCTGGGCATTTATAAGGTTCTTGGCGGGTTTTTAAGTATTTTAGGAGTCTAGATAACTCTTTTATTTAATTAGGTATTTAGTAAGTTTATTTTTTTTTATATGTTTAGGATTTTCTTTATTTCGCATGTTAATATATCTTCTTTTGCTTTTTTTTCGTATCCCGTATTAACCTTGATGATATCCGTTATTAACTTAAGTAAGGAAATATAAAAAACTGAATAAAGTTTAACTTTAAGGGATAGCTTTAATTGGTAGTTATTCTTTAAGATTTCTTTTGATAATTTTATATGGTCCGATATATTTAAAGTTAAGTTTTTTGTTTGGTTATTTGGTTTAGATATTTTTGGTGGTTAGGTAAACCATTTCTCCTTTCCGGAAGCTTGGTCCCTTTAATTTTCTTTGGTTATAGTATTCTTTTATTTGGTTGCATACGAATTCGAGTTTTGTTTTTATTTTTGTATATAATTATTTAAGTTGTTTTGATGTAAGGATTGTTTTAACGTTGATGGGATTTTTGCGTATATTTTTGTAGACTTTTAATGTAAAACCAAAGTTAGCGTTTGCTAAAGTTATTTTGGTATTTTCGTAATAATTGGTATTGTAGGCCAGTTATACGACGGGCAGCTTTTAAATTTAATCGTTTTGTTCGTAATTAATGTAATATCGTAAGTAGGTTTTTAGTGTTTAGTTAACTCTTTCCGTTTATCCGCTTGTTTAAGGTCTAAATGCGCTAGATAATTTATGGTTTAAGCTTAATTACGTTATAAGTCCTTGTTAAAATTTCCAAATAAATGTTATTTCTTTATCTGAAATAATTTCCGTTGGTAATCCGTATACTTTTAAGATATGTTTTAAAAAGATATAAGTTAATTATTTTGCATTTATGTTTTTATTATATGGTAGGAAATAGGAAAATTTGGTGAATCGGTTAACGATTACGAAAATGTTATCGTAATGCATACCCGTGGTTGGGTTTTTTGAAAGTGGGAGTTTGGTGATAAAGTCGAAAGTAATTAAGTTTTATGGTCGTTTTGTGACTGGTAATAGTTGTAATTCTCCGTATGGCTTGTGTTGTCGAGCTTTTGTTATGTTGTAAATATGGCATTGTTATCGTATTTTTTCTTTTATTAATTTTATTTTAAGGAAGTAATAGGTACGTTATAATCGCTTTAAGGTTTTGTAAATCCTTGGGTATCCGTATAATTAATATTCGTATATATTTCTTACTAGTATTTCCTGGTATCCTTTTAGGATTTATATTTTTTTTATTTTTTAGTTTTTAGGTAAGTTATCGTTATATTCTTAGATTTTCTGGTATAGATTAAGGGGTGCCGTTTTGATTGTTACTATTTATTATAATTGTAGGTATTCTTTTAGTATAATATTAAAAGTCTGGTAACTAACCTTAATAACTTTCTTTTTAAGGTCTGGTTTTCGATTAAATACGTTTATTTTGCCGTTTTCCAATCCCTTTTAATGGATAATAATAAAGTTATATTCTGCTAGTTTTTCGGCGTAACGTAATTATCGTCCTGTAAATCTTTTGGTAATAATAAAGCGTATAAGGTTTTTATGGTTAGTATATACCTTAATTTGGTAAAAGTTTCCCTTAAGATAATATCTAAATTTTCGAAAGGCTTTAACGATAGCCATAAATCTTTTATCGGAAATAACGTAATTTAACTTTGTTCCTTTTAATTTATAAGAGTAAACGGTAATAGGGTATAAATGGCCTTAATTATCGTAATATCCTGTTATTACGCTTAAAGCGTAATCCGAAACGTCGGTTTTAAGTTTAATTAAACGGTTTGGGTTATACATAATTAATATTAATTCGTTAATAATTGTGTTTTTAATTTTTTAAAAAGCGGTTTCCGTTTTCGTTATTTAAAGGAATTTATTTCCTTTTTTTTATCAGGTTGGATAATAACGTAATTATTTTGCTAAAGTTTCGAATAAATCTTTTGTAATAATTAACGAATCCAAGGAAAGCTTGTACTTTTCTAATTATAATGGGCGTTTTTTATTTTTTTATTATAACGATCTTTTTAGGATTTATTTTAATATATTTTAAGGTAATAATATATCTTAAAAATTCCATTTTTTACGTATAAAACTAGCTTTTTTTATTATTAATTAGAAAGTTCGCGTTTTGTAAAGCTTGGAAAATTATATAAACGTATCCTATATATTTCTTTTTATTTTTCGAATAAATGAGAATGTCGTCGAGGTAACAAATAACGAAAATGTTTAAGTATTTCCTATATACGTGGTTAATTATCCGTTAAAAGGTTACTAGTGCGTTTGTAAGTCCGAAAAGTATAATGAAGTACTTAAAAAGTCCGTATTTTATTTTAAAAGTTGTTTTTTATTTATGTCCTGGCTTAATATAAATTTGATTATATTTTCTTTTAAAACTTAAGCTTATAAGTTAATTAACTCCATAAAAACGATTTTTTATTTCGTTAATTAAAGGTAACGGTATTTTGTTTTTAACCGTAATATCGTTTAATTATTTATAGTTAATAACCAGGCGTAATTTCCCGTTTTTTTTAAATACGAAGAATATAAGGTATCCGGTTAATGAGTTGAAACGTCGTATATAGCTTTTTCGAAACTTATCTTCAAAGTATTTGCGTAATACCTATAATTCTGTTTCGTTAAGGTTATAGATTGGATAAAATCTGGTCGATGTTCCGTTTTTTAGGATTATCTTATGGTTTTATTCGCTATATTCCGGTAATTTTATCTCGAGTTTTTTACGGAATAATCGTTCGTATTTATGGTACTATAAAGGTACGTTAATTATGGTCTTTGGTTTTAAGAGTTAATGCTATAGGTGATCGTCTATCTTTCGTAACTTTATTCTCATAATAACGATAATACGTTATATCCTTTTGTGGTATGTTTGCTTTTTTTTATATTTTATTCTTATAGGTAATAAGGTTTTTATTATATCCTTATACCTATATTCGTCGCCATTTTTAATCGAGTATTAAAACTTTTTCGTATTTTGCTTCTTTTTGTCGAATGGATATAAAACGAACTTTACCTAATTAGTTATCTAATCGATTAAGGGGTTATACTAGTATAACCATAATTTTCCGAAGATTATGTCGTAACTTTTTATTGGAACGATGTTAAAGTCTGCTATTTGATTTCGTTTATTAATAAAAATCTTAAAGTAATTAATCTTGCGGTTGATCTTTCCGTTATCGTAGGCGAATGCCTAACCTTTTACGTTTTCGGTAATATAGGGTTCCATCTTTTTTTTTCCATAATAATCGAAACCGGTTAACCATATCCGGCGTAATATAGTTACCTCCTATTACTTTGTAGTTTATAAATGCGGTAAATTACTATATCTTAATTTTTACTTATAAAGTGATAAGGTTATTCTTAGCTTTTATCGTTGCGTTTAAAGCCTTTTTAGGAAGTTCCTGTTGGCTTTTCCGGGTTTCACCATTTTGCGGCTTTTTTATAGGTGGCGTTTGTTTTTTAATTTATTTTTTAACGCCTTGATGCGTTCTTGATTTTATGCGTTAAGGGTTTTTAGTTACTTTAATTGTTTTTTCTGTCGGCGTAAGGTGGCTTCGAGTAAAAGGATTTACGTCTAAAAGTTTTCTCTGGTAATATATTCTGGTTCGGGGGTTCCTTGTGCTTTTTGTCGTGTTTGGAACTAGGCGTCGTATTGCCTTATTTTTTTGTTTTTTTTCTTTATTTCGTATTTAATTTTTTATTGCTTCTTTAAGTTATTCGTAAAGGCTAAGCGGAAGTTTAAATTATTAATTACTTTCAAGGACGTTTTTATAACCGTTTAGTAAATCTATTCCTTCTTTATTTTATAATCGCACCAACCGTAATAACATATAGGGTTTTCGTCAGGGTAACTCTTTTTTTCGGGTTAGTTTATTGCGGCCATAATAATGTTAATAATGTCTTTTAAGGCGAACGTTCTTAAATGTTTGTACTATCGTTAATCCTTAGGGTTTTTCCCGATTTGATTATGGAAGTCGAATTTTTAGTTGTATATTTGCGTAAGGCGTGTTTTAATATACCGTTTTCCTTCCATATGTTTTAAGTAATAAATACGTTTGTATTAGATAGCATAAAACTTGTTATGTTGGCCTGGTTGTTTTGGTAGCAGGTTCTTATTCCACCCTTGGTATTCCTTAACCCATGCGTTTAGTTCCAATTACTCGTACCGCTGTCGCCGTTTTTTTTGGGAACGGAAGAGTAACTTGTCCTTTAAAAGCTTTTTCCAACCGTTATGTTCTTTTAGCCATTAAGCTACTATAGGTCCTGTAATAGGGGCTTATTATTCCTGGATAGCTGCTTAGGATAGCTATTTTGCCTTTTATAATCCCTGTTATGCTTCTTCGGGGGGATTAGGGTTATCTCTAATCCTGATCATGTTAATTAATTTATTATCGTTTCCTTAATTATTTCGAGGGGGTCCTTAAGGAACTAATATCCCGGTATTTTGTCGGGGCTTTTTAAGTACCTTACATTAATAGGCCTTATGTCCCATTTTGTTACAATTAAAGCATTTAATAATATGCGGATCGCGTTATTATATTACGCCTAATTCTATAGATCTTAATGCCGTTTTATAAAACGTATTGGTTTTTCGTAAAATGTTAATGCTAAAGGAGTACCTTGGTTTATTATTTTGTCGGTCCTTAAAGTATCGAATCCTTTAAGCGTATTACTAATCGTCGATCTTAACTGCTATGGCGATATAATCTACCAACTTTTCGGGGTATTTATTCTTAAACAATTCTTTCTGTACCTCCTTTTTTAAGCCGTTAAAAAATGTAATTATTAATGCTTCTTATCCCCAATTAATCTTGGAAGTTAGTTAAATAAAAAAATTGCCGTATCCGGAGGTTAATCCTTTCTACTTTAAATCCTTAATTTTTTTTCGGCCTTAATCTTTTCATTTATTATTCTGAATACCTTTTTTAATTTTTTTTAAATTTTTTCGTAATAGTTATAAATAACTATTATCTTTACGGACTTCTGTTAAGAAGGTTTGATAACCTATTCGCGAAGGGTAAGCTTGAATTAAATAGCCGCGTTTCCGGTTAATTATCTTATAGCGAATTGGATTCGAAAGGTAAGTATTATAAATCTGATAAAAAAGTACTTAAAGTAAGTACGGCATTTTGTAAGGAACTATTATAGGTTGGTAATAGTTCCGTCGAAAGGGGTAAACTTGGTAGGTTTTAAAACTTCTCCGGATTTCTTGCCGTAAGTCGTTTATGCAGGTTATGCTAACTGGGCTGGCTGTTCCGGTTGATCGGGTTGCTTTATGTTTGTTTATCTTGCTAATTCGACTTTTTGGGTTTCCAATTATTTGCGAATCTCCTTAAGGGTATTGGTAAGCTCGATCTTGTCGTTAGTAAATTAAGTAACCGCGTTAATTAGCTAATCGAGTCGGCGTAAAGCTTCTTCCTGGGAGAGATTAGGTCGAGTTTTTTTATTATCGGAATTTATGGGGTTATCCTTAGGGATTTTGAAGGTTCCTTTAGGGACGGGCTGCTTGCTGGACGACATAATGTTAGGGGTATTGCTTAAAGTCTGATAATACTGCTGAATAAGAGCTTATAACGTGTGACGGTTAAGGGGTTTAACCAACTATTAAATCTAGTTGTACGGTTTATGTTGGTAGTAGTATCGTGGGAAACTAAGCAATAATACGTTTAATAGTTACGTCTGGTAATAGCAGATTGTTAAAGGTAATTTAGGTAACCAAGTTATATTACAAGCTGGTGATTTATCTAAGCTATGGTGATAACGAGTGTATATATCCTTATTTTGGCTCGAGATGCTTAAGCGGCTTAAACCTCTTTGTTAGTTAAATTCCCTTAAGTTTTTTTGAGCCCTCGTGGCTCGATCGGCTCAAGGCCCTTGGACCAATGGGGTCCGTTGAGTCCTTTGAGTTAATTACGTGACGTCTAAGCCTAGGTCGGAGCTGAAGTCTTAAAGGTCCGACTGTGTGTGTTGCAGCCAAGACCGCTAGGTCATAATACTTTTTCGCGGATAATTCGATCGACCGAAACAGCTCCTAAACTTACGTTATAAAGCTGTTCGGAAGAATAATAATATAACGGGCGAATAAGCAAGATATAATAATTACTTTTATAACCGAAACGTAATTGTTATCCCTTACGCAGGCTGCAAAAAAAGCCTTATTTACCTTTCAACTAATTAAAGAATTAAAAGTTAACCTGGATATAGGACCGTTAAATATGTGGTGCGATAATTAACAAACGATACGGCTTGTTAACGCCGACGTCGCCCTATTACAGATAAAGTTACGGTACGTAAATATATATAACCACTAGCTGCGAAAGGCAGCAAAAAAGGACTTAATTAAAGTAAATTATATACCTACCGGTGACATGCTGGCTGATAGATTAATTAAAACCTTATTACGAAAAGACTTTAAGTACTTTAAAAAGCAGCTAAGGTTAATGGATATTATAAAAGCCTTAAACCAGCGGAAGAAAGTTTTGAGGGTTATTTTAGATAAGGAATTGGCTGATCAAAAGGATTTAATCGCCGGAGGAGAAGTGGAATGGACAGCTGTGGCTTTAGGAAATAATAAAGTGTAACGATCAACGCCGTAAATGCTTCAAGGCGTTGAGGGGGTGTGTCAGCTAGCTGGGGGGTGCTTAGCGCACCCCATATACGGAAAGGTCACCTACTGATCGGCCTATATGTGTTCCGGAGCTAAACTACTTAAAGTGGTATAAGTGCAACAGCACCTGCAACTGACCTAATACAACAACACAACTGATGTCCCCTATATCTAACATATATTACGTTATTAAAAATATTAAAAGTCTTCTTAAAGATCTAATATAATTATTAAGTCCGGCATTTAATAATCCTAATTCTATTTAGAAGTTTATATTTATTACTTAACGTAATCTATCTTAGTGCAATCCTGGATGCTTGCTATTTTATTTTCAATTATTATATACTCAACATATCAGACAAGCTCCCGTAGCAGACAAAGCTCGCGGGACAATATTTGACGCCTCGTAACAATCAATCTCAATAACTCAACCACAACATATCTAATTAATTTAAATCGAGCGTATTCTCTTTTGCTGGCCCCATTTACAGCTTTTTAACAAGTGCACGCATTATTTTATAACTCGTCGCAGACGCCATATTGTAGTTCTTTCCTTTAAGCCTCTTACTATAACAACTTTTAATAACTATTCGCAGCATTCTTTTATTATCACATTTTCTGTTAACCAAAATAGCTTATTTATACCCTATAATAAATATTTTTCTTTATTAAAAACGTTTGTTTTAACAATTGATTACGTAAGATCAAATTATTGCTGCAATAAGTCCTGCAATATTTCGATACGCCTTACGACGCGCGCCGGAACGCGCTTCGCAACCTGCCCTATAACAAGCCCTATAGTCTTGCCCTACAGCCTTGCAACGCGCCCTCTACAGTCTCATAACCTTCCGACATGACGTATTTTGCGAATATGTTCTAACGCATTCAAGCCGGACAAAAACCGGGCGCGTATATAGGTTAGGAATTTGGTCGGTAATCGTTTTTCTGTCGGTCGGCTTTAGTACTTTCGAATTGGTGATAATATTAGCCTGGACGCGTTAAAAGGTAACATATCGTATGGAGGTCAAAAGGAAGGAATAGCAATGCGACGTCCGCGACAAGTTTTGATATAATGCATATACTTATTAAAAAGCTGTAAATGGGGCTAGCGAACGAGAATACGCTTGATTTAAAATAATTGGATATGTTGTGGTTGAGTTATTTAGATTGATTGTTGCGAGGTGCCAAAAAGTGTCCCGCGAGCTTCTCTGTGCCGCGAGCTTGTCTGATACGTTATACATAACAGGGAAAATATAAAAAACGGCCGCATTATAAAATAATACAAGTTCGTAACATGAATTAAAGTTTAGAATAGATAAAGGTAAATTATTATCAATAATACGTTATGAAGCCTTATGAATTCCTTCATTTACATCTAATTCGATTTACTTATTTCATAGATTTTGGCATGACCGTTTTTAAATGAAAGCTGTGTTCTAGTTAAAATCGACTACGTTAAGTACTAATTAAATTCTATTTCAGAAATATTTCCCTATATATATTATATTACTTTTAAGAAAATAAAAATATAGAAACTTATTTATTACGTAAAGTCCCCTAATTTATTTCTTCTTTACTATTAAGACTCATTTCTGTATCTTTATATCTATAATACTTAATATGAATCCAAATATTGCAATTCTTTATATGACTTCTAATACATTCGTTATATAAAGCCTAGTCCATTTTAACTTTCCTTATTCGTATTGTATTACAATACCAACGTTAGATATTAGCTATTCAGCTATGACGCTATATAGCAACAGGCGCACCACACCTCTGAGATAGTTCTCTCTTTCTTCTTTGTGGAATGACAGAATAGTTAACCGAGTCTTTAGAGCTGATAAGCGCCGCGATATATGTATTTTTAGATAATAAATTTCGAATATATAAATATTCTAAAAGCATATTTACGTTAAACCAAGGTACATTTTCGTTATAATAGCTGGTCGGTTCAACTAATTATTAAACCTAGTCGTACGGGTTACGTTGGTAGCAGTATCGTAGGAAATTGAGTGATGAAGTACGCGATAGTTATGTGCGGTAATAGCAGATTATTAAAGGTAATTTAGGTAATTAAGTTATATTACTAGCTGCTTTATTTGGATTACAGGAAAGACAATAAGCGTATATATTTTGTTTTTAGTTCGATTCCTTTAGCTGGTTCGAACTTTCGACCTTGTTTAGACCGTCGAGTCGTTTTCTATTTCGACTGGTTCGAAGGTTTTAGCCTTTCGAGCTTTTCGAACATGTTACATAATCCTGGCCCTTTGGGCTAAACGTTAACTTCCGGTATTTCCGAGAGTACGGGAGGTTATTAAATTTATTAAATTATCAAACGAGTTTTCCTTTTTTAAGAGTTTTGTTCTTAAAAGATATTCATCATTAATTTCGGTAAACCTATTTTGTTCCTTCATTTTATTATAGTCTCTTTAATACATTTAATGGTATTAAAAACCAAGCATTTTATTAACATAACAGCGGCTTTATTCTTTTAAAACTGATTAAATATTTTAGTTTCGTTCTATAATTCAAAGTATCTTATTTTCGTTACGAATCCGAGAACGTTATGTATAATGTTGATTTTAGTGCTGGGAAATGTTTATGTTTTAATGAATATTATCGTTTTTGTGAACCTTTCGGCCTTTTTATATTTAAATATTAAGAGTTTCGAGATAGAAAGGTTGGTTTAATGTACGAAAAACGGCAAATTAATACAACGATTAGTTTCGGGGCTAATAAATTAAATGGATTTCAAAAATAAAAAATAGTTTCAAGTTATAATAGGATTGAAATCTTTCGTCAAGGTGTTTTAAGTACGGAAATAATAAAAAACTAAGCATCCAAAAAGAAATAAAAGATTTTAAATATTAAGGTAGTTCTTTCAGCCGTAACGAGTGTTAAACAGTCCAAGGTTGATAATAACGATTGGTTAATCCCGGATAGTAGGAATTAATACATGTTTATTAGTATTTCCGTGATTTATAAGATGTCTGTTATAGCCTTAAGTTTTAATAAGATTTCTAACGGGGTTTGAAGTATTTTTAAAGTTTAAGTAACCCTTTTATTTTATTAAATATTAGGTTAAGTTTTCTTTTCGTACCTTGAATAACTCTTTTATTTTATATTGAATTAGGACGGGGTGATTTGGTTCTAATCAGTGGATAATTGCCGAGAGTGTCACGATTAAGCCCGCGGTTTAAGAGATAATGAAGGCTACGCAAAGTGTATTATGTGATGTTGAATTTATATGTGAAGTGATGATAAGTGTTTCCGGAGTTGCGCCCAGCGAAAAAAAATGAACTTTTAGAAATATGTAACTGGTATTAATTAATTGATCGGTAAAGTTATATACCCGGCTGTATACCCTGTATTGTTTTAACCTTTTCCTTTCGTAATAAAATTATTATTAATTTATTTTGAGAAATAAATGCTAACGTAATTAACTTTTAAAGCCATAAGTAAAGAAATATATATAAAGCATATTGATGAATTTTGTTAACGCTTAGGGGGCTTATCCTTTATTTCCTTAACTCAGGATTTGATTTTTAACGTTTCGTTAACTTATCCCGTTATTTGGCCTTTTTTTATATCTTTTTATGCTTTATCCTGCTATACCTTTTTAGCGATCGAGTTTTTATACTTAGGCCAACCAGGTTAGCCTTGCGGAAAGTATGGTTCGGGTTATTTTCTTATAGTTTGATATATATTTCCTAACTATCTCTATGATATACTATACTAACCTTTTTTTATTACTTAAGCTTTTTAATAATTAAAGGCTAATCGTAATTTATATATTGGCTTTAATAATACCTTGTTGGAAGGCGGCCGGGATTAGTTAATTTTCGGAATAAGGATACGAGGTATAAATACTTTAAAGGCTTGTTGTAATTAATCTGTAAATATATAAAGTTGGAGGATAAAAAGCTTAATTGTTAAGATTTTAGTTAACGGGTTATTAGTTTTTTTAATCGGTTACTTTATCTGTAATGGTCGTTTACGTTTTATAAGATAAGGTAATTAACGTCCCACACGTATGAGCGAGGGACACGTATAAGCGAGGCACTTTTTGGCGTTCCGTAACAACAAATTTAAATAACATAATTATAACATACTAAATCAATTCAAATTAATCGGATTCTTCGTCGCTAGACGTATTTACAGCTTTTTTACAAGTGCGCGCATTATGTCCGGGCTTGCCGCAGACGCCATATTTCCGTTCTTTCGTTTTAACCCTTTTACGACGATTACCCTTAGCCGTTATTGGCTGCAATTTTTTATTACCCCCTTTTTTTTTCGGCTAAAAGAGCTTATCCTTCTTATATAGTAAGTGTTTTTCCTTCTTAAAAACGTTTGTTTTTGGTTCTCCGACGTTTGCTAAAAAAATAATTAGTTTCGCGCAATTTAGCTGTTTTTTCTTTAAAAAGAACGTTTTCGTGCAAAAATATGAAGTTACTTTTTGTTAAAAGATTAACCGATTTAATTAATTTTGTCGGTAAGCTTCCCTAGTAATTCCTGATCTTTTTTTGCAAGTAACGCCCCCGTCTTTTTGTTTCTTGGATATTTCGAGGGATTTTTACGGGAAGGGAACATATAAAACCGAAAGAAGTAAGCGGGAAGACGGTCGGCGTAAATATAACTGAAGGAATTTTTAATTCGAAAAGAACGTTATTAAGATCGAATAAAACAAGCCTAGTTTTTGTAAATCTAGCTTTAATATTGTTAAACGTTATGGCAACTTTAAACGCGTTGTAGAAACCGGCGAGGAAATCTTTTTTCGCAATATAGGTATGGTAACGTCGCATTAACCTTTCGATATAAAGCGAATAAGCGCGTTTTAAAACGAAAAAACAAGATACGTTAAAAGGTTAAAGCCGATAGGAAAAATAAGAAGGTATGCAAAACGTAATAATATCGTTATTTGCGTAATATTTTTCGAATTTTATCGAATGGTAGTTTTCGTAGCCGTCGAAGATAAAAAGGCGTTTCGTTCCTTTCGTACGCGTTCGAGTATGTTTATCGAAATGTTAAATTTATTTTAAATTTAATTTGTTCGTTATTTAATTATTATAATTAATCTTAATCTTTTAATTAGGTGGTAATAGGTTATCGCGATATTAGGAACCAAAATAGGTTTTCCCCGCCAAAATAATAAATGGCGGTATAACTTAACTTTGCAAATTAACAGCTTATATAATTATAACTTATTCCCGATTACCTTATTACGCTTATTTAGGTTTTTTACGTTTTTCGGCATTTGTAATTATTATATTGCATGCCATTAAAAGTTTTATTAAAAAGCCCGTTTCGTCGAAGTTATAAATATCCTTTTTTGTAATACCGTATTTTGCGATTATAACCTGAATAAGTTCAAATTATTTGCGAAATATTTTTGGATTTTCGTATAATACTTTTTGATAATCGATTTTCCGATTTAAACGCGTTTTAAGTTTTTTTTGCCGTCGAACAAAGCTCGACGCCCAGTTAATTCCGACGCGTTCCGCGACGCGCTGAATTAGCAGTATATTGGCCATATCTTTAACGTGTTAAAGCCGGATAGGAAACGCTCGCGTATTTAGGTTAAGGATTCGGTCGACAATCGATTCTTTTCGGTCGGCGTTAATTTCTATAAAGGAGGGATAATATCGGCTCGGGCGCGTTTACCGTTAGAACGGTATAATAAGGTAAAATATGGAACTTTATAAATAAAACTAAGTTTTCTGTAACTAAGTTTGAGGTTTCTTTTTTTAGCCTAAAAGGCTAGATTTATTCTCGCTTTTTTTGTAAGGCGTTCCATAATGTTAGTATTAAGAAATGGACGATTGAAGATAGGTAGTTAGAATGGCTGAAAAAGTGCCTCGCTCATACGTGTCCCTCGCTTATACGTGTGAGACGTTAATCTGATTTTAAATTATCGGCTTTTTCTGGATTATCGATTTTTTTAATAATAGAAATAAGGCCTTTCTAAGTTATACGTCCATAGGTATCTTAATATTATTATTATTTGGTTTTAAACTTTAATACCCTTTAATTATATTGGTTATTTTGAACTTAACAACCGTTTTGTCTTATTTAATCGGTTCGTCACGGTTATTACCTTCTTATCTTAAAGGACTATACGATATAATATAAAATATATAAATTATTTATAAACCGTAAATATAATATTCAACTCAGGTGAATATTCTTATGATGGTTATACTGGTAGGGAGATTGTTAAACTTTAATTTTATTTAAGCTTTTTGATATAAATATAATAATAACTAGATACGGTTTATCGTGAAATAAATATTAAATATTAATATTTAATGCTTTAATCGGATATGTAATACACTAACCCAATAACCCTTGGTTGTTTTTTACTAATCTGGAATTTCATATGAGTAATAAACCAGATATATTTTGAGTTTTTAATTTTAATTAGCTCCGTAACCTTACTGGGGACATATTAGGTTTAGCCGTTAGAAAATATTCTTCCGGCTTTAATAATAACGGTTAAGATGCTTTAAGGTATATTTAGGGCGATTGGTTATATAAAGGCAGTAATATGTTAAAAACGTAGGTAGGTACGGTTTATTAAAATTATAAATATTTGCTTTACAAAAACTGGAACTGAAGTATGCCATTTTTTACTGGTTTAATAAAAAGGTAAAATAATATCTTTTTGTAGACGTTTACCGTTGTAATTAAACGGATAAATAGAAATAGCTCGATTAAAACGAACTTTCGAGGTAGCTTATTAAACAAGATAAGGCATGGAATTATTATTACTCATTTTACGGAATAATTATATTATGTTATGATTTTGTTATATTAATATATTAACGATCTAGGCGAATTTTCCGAAATCTGACGCATTTACCTTTTTAGGTTTCTAACCTTATTTTAGTTAGTAAGCTTTTTAAATAATAGTATGGTAACCATGGATAAATTAATTAAGGCTTTAAAGTACGAAAGTAATAAATACTTACGATTTGGGAATTTAAACGATAATTCCGAATTACACGTAATATAAATATATATATAGATCTTCAAGTGTGTAAACATGCAGGTATTAAAATATTAAGGTTAAGGTTATATAAATGAAGAAAATGGTTAGAAATTAATAGCAACGGTTGTATAAACCTGCTTAAGCATAACGGGGTTAATGGATTAATTATCTGATTAGAAAGAATGTGCGCCGAAGAAATGCCAAAGAAATTCCGTTTAATGTTAAATAGGAAGATGTCGTTACCGTTACGTACTTTAATCAATTATTTAAACTTGCATTTCTTTTTTTTCACATTATTATATCAACTTCTTCCTCTCGACCATACTTTCTAAATAACATAAAACTTTAATATATATTTCTGTATTTTTAAAATACTTAATTGATATTATTATAATAGATTCCCGTTCATAGTTAAACTTTCGTAATATCTTATGTTTTCGTAAAAGTGTAAATCTTAACGAATTAATTAATTTAATAAAGAGGTTGGTTTTTAAAAAGTTACCGGGTTTAAATAATAAATAATCCGGTAATATTTAACGTACATTTTCCCGTATTAATCGGGATTTCCGTAATTTTAATAAGATTTCCGTTATTTGTGGGACAAATTTAATAACTTCGAATTTATTATTATGTTTTAAAATTTTAACCTAATATATCGATAACGATTTAGCTATTAATCGTGTTATTAAATTTTTATAAAACCTCAATAATATTCGTAAACCTTGAAATCCTATATACCGTTAAGCGCTTAGCCAGAACTTGGCTCTTATTCTCTAGTATAAGTACGGTAATATTACGGCCTTCTAGGATTATTTACCTTTTAAAACCTTCATTATGAATAATTTATTATTAAATATACCGTATTTATTACCATTGAATATTATATCATTAATCGAAATATTATTTCCGGAATCGGATTTATTTATCAGTATCATTAATTAATAATTAATTAGTTATAGGTTAATATTCTTAATTTCTTATATATTTGTTAATTCTTAGCCTTATATCATACTTTCGTCCTTAACTTTAGTAAATTTAGTAATACCCCGGATTATTAATCGGTTACCCTGTTTAATCTTTGATTTGGATCCATTTTAACTTGCTAAAATCGAATTCGATTATAATAACGTAACAACTAAATTCTAAAGTATTTACAGCGATATCGAACGTAGAATAATAAACTACTCTAAGGTACGTATTATCTTTATTTGGTACTTATCTTAAAAGACGTATATTAATTAGATATAAATACTTAAACCCATATTAATTAGCATTATCCGTAACTTTATTAAAGGTCGGTAATATAAATAGCGAATAATCAGGAAGACCCTTCAAATTTCAGCGGCTACTTAATTTAATATTATTGTTATATTGGTTAATTATAAAAGAAGGTTTTCGTTATATCTTATATACGTTAAAACTATCCGGGTTAAACCTATAGGCTCGTTTATAAACTTATTATCTAAAATTCCTCGCTGTATCACTGACATAATTATTTAAATATTTAAAGTAGCTGACCTAATTCTATATGAATCATGTAAACGACGCCACATATATTCTAAATAACCTAATTAATATAATATATTTCCACTTTTTAAGTGCTAGGTAATTAGTAAATTTTATAAAAGGTTTTACTGTAATTATATCCGGTTTATCAATGGTTATAAATATACATTCCGGAATAATTAATTCGATTACCTCTCGGCCAGATATCCGCGGTTTCTTTCAGTTAAAAAAGATATCCGTTTAAAAGTTTATCTAGTTATTACAGTATTTAATAAAAACCACCGTTGTGTAATAGATAAAAAATATGTTTTTAATTTTTTGTATTTAACAAAGGTCGGGTGTTTAAGGTCCAAAGGTCCTGGTTGGTTATAAAAAAGTATCACTATCATATATGATGGTTATAAAAAAGATAATAAAAGAAAACCTTTAGTTTTAATTTTTTTAATCAATCACGGGAATCTTTGCCGTTAATTTAATCAACTCGCTTCCGGAATCGTACTATGGTTCATAATTATGTAACGCCGTAATCGACCTTTAAATATTTATACCTTAATATTAATTCTTATAGGCGTTCAGGATGTAAGCCGCCAATTTTCAAGCAACTCAATTTCCTTAATATTTTAAATGTTTCACATAATATCGTTAAGTTAATCTAAGAATAATTTCGTTCAAATATTTTCCTATTCGTCGATCGGCTTTTAATATCTTTTCTTATCCTTTATAAATTACTTCAATTTATTGGGAAGCAAAATCCCTCATAACCTTATTCTATTAATCCTTTTTAACCAATAAATACCTTAGTTATAAATTTACTAATAAAATACGGTTTAATTCAACCGTACTTTAACTTTATGTTTTTGGATATATTAATATGTTTTGATATATCTTATGAAAGTACCACGTTATATACTGATAAAAGCTTATCTTTTACTTTATTTTTACCTTTTTCGTTTACAGATCTGGCAGCTTTACGTTTTTACCCGTTAATTATCTTGATAACCTTAATTATATTCACGGCCTTTTGTTTAATTATCCAACTTTTCATGTAATTAAACTTTCACTTTCACTTGAAATATTAAGATATTAGTTTATAATACGTTGAATTGCTAACATTACTTCGATCGGCAAAATTACTTTTTAACCGTATCACAATTCGTAAGGACTAAGACCATAACTTTTACGGGTTGCATTGTCGGCGAAGATCATTTTCGCTAAGAGCTTAATCCATCCTTTATTAGTATGATTTATCGCTTTCATTAAGCCTTTAACTATCGGGACATATCCTTTCTTAATTAAATCTTATCATTAGGCAATACACCAAACTTTAACCTTTCTTTTAACTTTAAGAATATGGTAAAAATTTAATAGTTTCGCCTTTATGCTTAAGTTTTCCGTTTCTGTTAATCTTAATGAGAATACCATAATAATAAAAAATATGTTCGTTTAAAAAGTTCTTAATTATAACCGATACAATTAAACATAAAACCTTAACTTCTGCGGAACTAAGTAACTCGTATTTAACCTTAATAATAACCTTCTAATTATTATTATTAAATATAAATTTCATATCGATTACTTATATAGCAGTTATATTAATAAGTTAAAAACAGCCGTAGCTTTTTCTAAAGCGCTAATTAGCAGCTTTCTGGCATTTTGGATAGGGAAATACCGATTTTCGAATATATCCATGCATTCCACCTTGATAACAAGAAGTTATTATACGCCGATAGGTTGAATCTTGTCCTTTATAACCGCAATCCTTATAATATTACTTAATTATGACGTATTACTTTTGCTAATTATTAACCACCTTACGGGGACCGTATTGCTTATTTACCTTACGCCAAAAAATCTCGTTCTAAATAAAATAATTCAAAACCTCGGTTTTAAAAGCTGTTCTCTTTTTTTTTCGAACGTTTTGCAAGCGATTAAAAAGATCCAATGTCGTCAGAAATCTTACGCATTCTTATAACTCCTTAAATCAATTTTTAATAAAGATCCTTATTTTTAACCGGTCGTAATAAGTATCGTAGCTGTATTAATTAATATAAAATTAAGCCGAATAACATTTAGCTGGATATTAATAAAGTTATCGACTTTTCCTTTCTATTAATCGTCCAACGCGTTAAAAGCTCCACATAGCTTTTTCGATAGTCCGTTGGCGGTTATGTTCTTTTTGACAGCAATATATTTAATCTCGAATTCGAATATCTTGATCCATAAAACCTAACGGATAAAAAGTGGTCCAAATAAGAAACTTATCGAATTATTAATCTAAGTAACTAATACCTTAATCTTAGCTTTTAACATAAATCGGACTCCATAAATATGGTTTCTAAATTTCCTTAAAGTTTTAAAAACGGCTTAATATTTCAATTTGCCAACGTCGTAATTTAATTCGGCGCCCTTTTAAATATTACTTTTAAAACGCGTAAAACATTTGATTTTATTAATTATTTATCCCAAAATACCCTTAAAACCTTCCTTATTTACATTTATCCTGACAATAATTGTGCCTGCTATAAGGTTATATTCCAAAATAATTAAGGTCGGGATTATCATAATTGCTTTTTTAACGCTTTTTATAACTTTATCCTAATTAAAACCCTAAACGAAATGTTAATTCTTCCGAAATAATCTTATAAAAAACGTAACCTTTATAGCAAAATACGTAACAAAAATCCCATAATAAACTGTAATACCTAAAAAAGCTTTAACTGCCGAAACGTTTTTATATAACTAAACTTCCAGGATCTTTTCCACCTTATCTATATTTAAACGGCAACCATTTATTGCATAAAGAAATCCGATTATAAGTGTAATCTGCTGATATTAATAAAACTCTTTAATATTAATTAAAACATTAACAAGTTTATAATTAAGTAGAATTTTCTTAATGTTAAGGATATGCTGATAAACTCATCGCCGAATCTTCAAAAAAATCCTTTCATCATCGTATCTTATTTTCGGGTCTTTAATTCCAACATCGTCGACAAATGGACGAATTACGTTAAATATCAAATCATTTAAAATCCTCTCGACCATACGACAAAAATATGCCATAAAGTTAATAAACCCTATAGGTATATTAACATACTTAAGCAATCCAAAAGGTATTACGAAAGTGGTTAAAGCTTTATTAACTGAGGCGAATAAAACCTAATGGTAACCTGAAAAGAAATCTATGAAAGTAATTAAAAGGTATATAGCGAAATCCGCGGAAGGTTCGTCATAGTTTTTAGGCCCAAAGGCGTTTCGCAAAATAAAAACGTTTAACCTTATTATAAAGTTAATTAGTCGTAGCTGACCATCCTTTTTTTGCTTAAGGAAATACATATTTTCAAACGTAACATAAAATTATTCGATATTTCTTCCTTTATCCATATTTGTAATACCTTAATCAATTCTTTTTAACGTAAGTCGCTATAATTATGCCCTTGATTTATTACGTTTTGTAAAGAACTATTTGGATCTTATAATCTAATATAATACTGGATTTAATCTCGCGATATTCCTATTAATCCCAGGTTGAAACAACCTTTTTACAGAATAACATATTTTTAAAACCGGCCTTCTTCGGGCGGGTAAAGTTATCGCCTAATTAATTAAATATTACGTCAGCTTTATTTTCTATAAGTCGGGTCTTTCGCGGTATAATAATAAATCTGGGGAATAAGGCAGCTAACGGAATACCAGGTTTGTTAAGTTGTTTTCGCTTTAATTAATAACTGGCTAAACCTCCTTAAACGTTTTAACCTTCTAATTTAAATTTCTAAAAGCTATTAATTTATCGGGTAATACACTGTCGACAGCAATTACCTTTTTCCATTTCGGCGTATATATCATATTAATCTAAACGGTACGATCTTTATTATCTTTTTTTCGTATATTTCTTATAAGATTCCGTACAAAACGTATGCAAGTTCTTTATCGCTAAACTATTGTAATATCGAATTTCCAAGCTTTAGCTTATCTTTTATAACTTTTTCAATAATTATCAGACATTAATTAACATAAATAGTATTAATTTAAAAAGATATACGGGCCTATAACGTATTTATTTATCTTTTTGCTGATAAACCTACTTTCGCCAATAAAACCGCCTATAGTTTAACCGACTTCTTTTCTCTGATTCCTTTTAACGCGGATATTATAAATAACCTTTTTTCTAAGATTAACGTGATAATAACCTTTATCGAATCAAAATTTAAAATTTCTTCCATTATTTCCGGATTCATATTAAATATTATATTCGATTCAATTATAATGTTAAAGCCAAATATTAGTAATTATAACACGGAATAATCGTTAACGACAAATATAAAAATAATAACTAATCGGCCAGCTAGCTGGAGAGGTACTTAGATAATACCTTCGAATAAAGTCCTCTTTTGCGAATTAAATGTTCTAAATAATATTCGTTTTTGTTAAATTAGTAATCTATATCGTTTAACGCCCGAAACGATAATAACGTTCCATTCGGCTTTTATATCGATAACTTTATTAATCAGGTTTCCGCTGTTTCTATGGCCTCCCATAACTGTAAATCTAAGTAACGGGGTAATATATTCAACCGGGCTACATTATTATACTGATAAAACCTTTACCTTGTGCTAAATCTTCAGCTGATACTTAATATCCATAATTAAAATCCTAAAGGTTCTTTTTACTTAGGAGATTTAGATCCTTTTACTTTAACCTCCATCATTTTAATCGTTTTTCTACTTTTGCAACCAAATGCTTTTAAAATCTTAACATTCATAAAATTATTAAAAGCCTCGCCGAAGTCTGGAAAAACCTTTATTAATTCCGACCAAGTGATTTCGAACTTTCTTTTAAAATTGTGACGGATCTTCTTTCCCTAAAATTTAAAGACATATTTATTGATTAAGCCTTTATAGTTAAAAGTATTATCGCTTTAGATAATACAGTTTACTGAAACAATAATCGGCATTTAAGTTATACTACTTATTTAAATAGCGTTATTTACTTAAATAATTAATTCAATATCATAAAATAAAGATTCTTCGTATATCAGGTTCATATTATCGGTTTTATTCCTTTTCGCACCGTTATCAAACTCCTTTTCTCACTCCTTAACGCGTTTAACCATCATAACGTTAATAAGTACGGCAGGCTAATCAAAGTCGTCGACTTTCAAAATATAAATCTTTTCTAAATATCGGATACCTTTACTTTCGACAGGGTTACTCCATAACTAATTCCGTAAGAGTACCTTTCTATAAAACGGCTTTCCGTCCTCTCCGACAAAATGTGTTATCGTAATCTTAATTATGCTGTTTTAATGAATAATAAAATCCTATCGGAACGCTTTCCAAATCTGCATAAATTTCGGAAAATTAATACGAATAATCGGGGTATTAGCTAAGTTAATTTGGGGTAATTTCTGACCTTGATAAATGTGGTCTCGGCGATTAAAATACCGTATCTTCTCCCTAAAGCGACTAAGAAAACCCGGTAAGTTATAAATCCATCTTGAAACTTCTTTTTAGGTCGAAATCTAATAGTCGATAATTTAGTTTTTAAGGACCTAGGGAAATTATATTATGCCTAACATAGCTCGGTCGTTAGGTATTTCTAGATAAATCGTATATCCGTTATCGTTGAATAAAATTAATCCCGTATTTTCCATATTCGTAAATATATAACAGTTATTTGTGTTGTACCCAGGTTCTAAATAAAATTAATAAGTACCATATTTAAAGCCGCTATATAGTTTTCCTTAACTTAAGTAATTACCTCGATAACCTCTACGACCTTAATAACCACCTCGGCTACGGTAAAAACCTAATCGATTAAAATTATTCGGCTGAAAACTTATTGCATTGATCGAAACGTTAATACCATAACTACGAACCGAAGCTACCTCGTATCCTAATAAAGCGTAATACTATAAATTGCAGGCAGCTTTCCTATTACGCGTCTTCTTTTTAAAAAACTTTAAATTTAAACCTATTAATTTAAGTAATTTTTAAATTCTATAATATATTCGTAATGTCACACCCTTAATTAACCCTGCTCGCTAATATCTGTTATATTTAAGGGCTTCCTTGTCGTTACTGCTTAAGTTATTAAATTAAATAAAGCCGCCTATTATCCCTGTAACTGATAGCAAAACGGACGTTTCCTTACTATCGGCCACGACCTTTATATTTAACTAATTCAACTTTATTAAAAGCTTAATTTTTAATTAATATCGATGTTTCATCGCAATGTATCGTATATAAAGTTCTGAATTTTATTAAAAAAGTATTAAAAGTTTCTTTAAGACAACCGATAGATAATCCTTTTAAGAAGCTCTCCGTATACTCGTTTTTATTAGTTATTTTTCCTTTTAAGTTAAATCCTTCCAAAATGTTTTTTACCCTGGTAATCTACTTTAAATAATACCTATAAATCTAATGAGGTTTATTATATTAAATCTGCTTTATTAAAGTTCTTAATCGGCTTTTAATAATCCGGATTTGTTTTAAATTTTATAACTTAACGGTTTTTAGGGTAATTTTAATAACGTCGTTTTATTTAGTAAATCTTTAATAATAACCTTAACTCGGTTTTTTATAGTTTTATTCTTTACTCAAAAAGATTAACAATTATTTCAAATCTTGTTAGTTTACATTTCTTAAATAGTTTATTACCTTTTTAAGGTAATGGGTAGCTTCAATTCCAGAAAAGCGAACATTCGGGAAAGTAAATAAATGCGGAAGAATTAATAAAAGCGAAGGCTAGTTATAAAGTTTATTAAGAAGCTGTGCTTTTATTAATTAATTTGTTTAAAGAGTGTAACGATTAATGTTAGTACTGTAAGTCCTGGAGATAAATTTAAGGATTCGTAGGATTCTCTAATTCTTTATTTTTGCAGGATTTTAATCGAGATTCCCGGAATTGCTTAAAAGTTCGAATCCCTTATATGTTTTAAGTATTTAATCAGATTGCTTAAGAGTCTCTTCTTATTAGCTTTACGTTTTAAAGGTTCTTTATTAATCGGTATTAAATAATAATATTCAAAGCAGGATTTTAGCTTTTTTTAAAAAATAAATAATTCGGGTGTAGGTAAAAGGTTTTACTATCGCTTAACTTAAATAATAATTTTAAAAGGCTGTAACAACTTTCTAATAAATGTATTAAAATTTATCTTACACTAATTGGATTTATTAGTTTTAGAATTATTTACATTTTAAGGTACCCGGTTAATAGGGATATGTTTAAGCATTAAATAAATAACTATCCGTATTACTTATTTTAAATATATTTTCTTTTTTATAGGAAAAAAACCAGTAACCTTTTTTTGTTCTAGCTGTTTTGTCCTAATTAACGTATTGTCTTTAACCTATACCAAACTGGGCCTTTTTTAACTTACTTATTAATATCTCCATTATTAACCTAAATGCTTTGTTATTAAGGTTAACTAAAAGTAACAGGTTTTAAATAATACTTCTTGATAGTAACCAAATAAGATGCCATCCGATTAGCGCTAGCAAAGTCCAAAATGTTTTATTTATTATCTTTTTTTTGATTCTCGTATTATATTAAGAGATATTAATTCCTTTTCCAATTTTTGCTTTTATTCGTAATATTAATAATTTTACAACCTTAATCCTTTTCTTGCCGAAATTCGCAACTTACTTTATATCATTAATATTATCGTCCGCCCCACTATTTAATTAATTAAAATCCGAATAGTTACTTTAATGGTAAGGTAATTATGGCTTTAATAACTTTAATCAAAGATATATCGTAATTTTAGTTCTATTACATCAATACGCGTATAATATAATTCATCTTTTAAATTACGCAATCGGTTTAAAACTTAAATAATCAATCCATATTCCGAAACCGGTTACATTACGGGTTTATGCTCCTTTATCGTTTTCCGAATAAAGCTGTATCTTAAAATAAAACACCGTAATCCTAACTTAATAACTTTCTTATTAATCGCAAAAATAATCACGGCGTTATCGTAAAACCTTATCTTTTTCTTAATCGTAAAGTTCGCGTATCGTTATCAAGTCGTCATATTTGTAATCGTAACCGTACTCATAATTAAGGTTACGTTCTAATCAAAACCTTATCCCTTCCGACTATTAATCGGAAACCGCAAGTTACCTCGGCAGTTAACTAGAGCCACTCTCCTGATATTAGTAGCTAAATAAATTAAAACGAGGTAATTTGATATTAATTAATAAATAATTAAGGAAAATGTCACGATTAAGCCCGCCGTTTCAAAGATAATAGAAACAACGCAAACTGTATTATATGGCATTAAATTCAGCTATAAAGCGAGAATAAATGTCTCCGGGATTGCGCTGAGCGAAGAAATGAAGTCCTCAAAATACAGAACTGGTGATAACTAATTAATCGGCAAAGCCATGTACCCGGCTCTGCACCCTGCACCATTTTAATATATTATTAAACTTTCCAGCATTTTCTTATTTCGTTTTGTGATAACCTTGAAAAGATTGTTGCTAATTTAAGTACCGACATGTAATAAATTAGATAAAAGTTAATTTTAAATAATAACGTTAATTCGGTATTAGGTTTTAAGACTTTTTCGATAGTTTTATATAAACTAATATATTTAAAATAAAATCTTTTATTAACCTGCTTAGTTTTAATATTTTCAATGGTTAGGTAAATTATTAGTCTTTTCTGAAAGCATAGCTCTTTGAATTATTTTCGTTGTAATATTCGTTTATTTGATTACGTATGAATTTACGTTTCGTTTCTTTTTTTACCTTTAATTGTTTGAAGTGTTTTAATATAAGAAATACATTTGGCTTAATAAATATTTTGCGGCTCTATGTGTAAATCGTTCGTATAAAATCAAGTTCGCGTTAATTGAATTACTTATAAAACCTTCGGATTAACTAATATTATAAGTAAATTATATAAGGGGTGGATTTTATATTTAGTCCTATTATTTATAGTTAATGTAATATCGTAAACAAGGATTTACTATTTACTTAATATTCGTTATTTCTTGGTTTATTTAAAATATAAACACGTAAAACGGTTTCCAGTTTAAGCTTTATTAAGTAATAAATCCTTGTTAAAACTTTAAAATAACCCTTGCTTTTTCATTTAAAATGATCTCGGTTAATAATCAGTGTATTGTTAAGATTCGTTCTAAAAACACATATGCTAGTTGCTTGATATCGCTATTGTTATTACGTGGTAAGTTGTAGGAAGACTTAGTAAATAGGTTAATAATTATAAAGATCCTATTATAATTTATATCACTAACTGCGTTTTCTGATAGCAAAATCTTAGTCATAGAGTCCAAAGTTATTAAAATCTTATAATCATTTTACAATTATCAACGTTTGTAATTTTCCCTATAGCTTTTTTCGTCGAGCCTTTGCCTTGTTATATATATAATATTATTATCATAATATCTCGCACAAGCTCAGCGCTCGGTTCTTAGCACTTCGCAATGATAAACCTACATTAATGAACTATAACGCAATAAATCAGTTAAAATCAATCGGATTCTTTTTCACTAGAAACATTTATAACTTCTTTATAAGTACGCGTGTGATGTCTACGCTTGCCGTAAACGCCATACTTTGCTTCTTTTATTTTAACCCTGCTGCGATAATTATTCTCAGCCGTTATTAGCTGCACACTTTTATTACGCTTTTTATCAGCAATACCGGAAATACTTGAAATAGCCTACCAATTCAGGTTTGTCGGAAATATTTAACTAATAAACCCGGAACTAAATTAATTAAGTATTTCCATAATTTAACCAGCTTAGGCGGCGGCCTTTAACTTAACTAATTTTTTCCGTTCTACCTTATTTACAGCGTTAACTTTGCGATAAATCTTTTTCGCGGCTTTCTTGTGCAAAAGCTCTTCCTAGTGGTGAAATTGTGATAAACCAGCTAACGTATTGAAAAGGAAATTTTCAGCTTTTTCCTTTTTTCGTTTGATCTTATCATTTTTACGAAAAATACGTAACATAACTTCTAAGTCCACCCCGCTGAAATGGTAATACATATATTTGTTTTTTATATAAAATGTATAGGAAACCGTACTTTCGACAAATATATATTTAAAACTATTATTACGAAAATAAGCGGAATAACATAACATGACGAAGTTAAATTTATGAATATTAAGAAACCAATTTTTATAATAATCTCGATTAAAACTTTATTTTCTTGAGCTTTTCAAGATATAACTAAACATAATATTAATACCGAAAAAGAAAATGAAAAAAAGGGTTTATTTTTGTACTAAAATTAAACATAATTCAATTTTTAAAAATTAACTTCATAAAAACCAAAAATCGTATTAAACCGTAATACGCTTAATATATACAAAAACTGTCGGACAGAAAATATGAGATTCTTTCTTTCTTAATTACGTAACTTAAGGTACTCGAACGGGATCGCTGCGACTATATTCTACTGTAAAAGGGTAGTGGAACGAGATCGCTTCGATTATATTCGATTTTGAAAAGCATATATACGGTCCATATTTTATAGTTTAAACCGTATTATCCTGTAATATATCCCCATTGCCCAAACTATCATGAAATAATCTATTATTATTAGACGGAACTAGCGCGCACTTTATTGCTTAACTTCCTGAGATATTGCCACCAATACAAACCGTATAACTATGTTTAATAGTTGATTAAACCGACCAGTCGTCGTCCTCATATTTATTCGCCCATTCTTTAATATTAACATTGTAAAACGCCTTACAAAACAAGTTAGAGTGAATATACCCGTCCACGTGAGAAAATAAGACTCGAAACTTAGTTTTGAGCAGCTTGGTTTGGTATACGAAGTTGCATCATTTACGTTGGAAACCCAATTTAACCGCAAATCTTTTGGAGCTGATTCTAGCCCCAATTTGTGAAAGCTAACACTAACCGAAAAGAAATCTATTATCGAAAGAGTCGTGGACCTAGATACGCAAGCGTTTCATATCCGGTTTTAGTATGTTGAAGGTATAATAATGTTATTACTGCCTTAACGCGTTACGATACGTATTAGAACTCAATGGGCGTCGAACTTTGTACGACGGTAAAAGAAAGGTCTAAAACGCGTTTAAATCAAAAGGTCGATCATTAAAAGGTATCATACTAAGGTTTAAAGCTATTTCGTACATGGCTTAACTTTATATAGATTGAAATCGTAAAATGTAGTGTCGTAAAAAAGGCTATTTACAAATTCTACGACACTGCCTTTTTAATAAAGCTTTATATAATATGGAGTAGAATAATTGTAAATGCTAAAAAAGCAGAGGAATTAAACCGAGGTAATAAGTGAGTCGAGAATGTATTATAAGTATATAAGCTACTAATTTATAAGCTTAGGCTTTATTATTATTTATTATTTGTGCGGAAAGGTTTATCCTATTTTCTTATGTCTTAATAACTTATTATTAGCCGATTAGAAGCTTAGTTTTAATTATAATTATTAAATAACGAATAGACTAAGATTTAAATAGAACTATTATTATCATAAATATATTGGAACGCGTACGAAAACAACAAAACGATTTTTAATTTTCGACGTCTACGAAAGTTTTTATGCGATAGAATTCGAAAGATATTACCCGAATACCAGTGTCATTACCTTTCATATAATTTCTTATTTTTTACATCAGATTTAACCTTTCATGGTATCCTGTTTTATTATTGACCTTATCTCGAAGGTCTAATACGGCGATATTATATTTATATTTCGAAACAAAATCTCCTAGCCCGTTGTTATAACTCGTTTGAAGCTACCATGACGTGCGATATTATTAAATCCGGATTTATAAAAGTTAAATTTGATTTACCGGATTTTAATACCGTTTTCCTTCAAATTGAAAATTCCGGTTATATTTATACAGACCGTTTCGCCGCTGACCTTCGCTGGTTCTATTTCTTTTCAGTTTTGCGAAAACGTTTAAAAATATTCGAAAAATAACAAAATAAGGGTGTTACTTATAAGGAAATATTGAGATTTATTAAAGTAGTTCGCCAATAACAATGTTCGAATTTATTAATCTTTTAACGAGAAATAATTGGTTATTTTTATACGAAGTTGCTTTTTTTCGGGAAAAAAGGGCCGAAAAAGATAAAACTAACTATATCTTAGGTAAACGTTAAAGGACCCAAGATACACGTTTTTAAAACGAGGGAATACTTACTATATAAACAGGACCAGTCTTTTTGGCTGGAAAAGAAGGCGGTGATGAAACAAATGCGGTTAATAACGACTAGAGGTAATACTTATAGGAGGGTTAAAATATTACGATCTAGCGGTGTTAGCTGTAATATGAACAGTCGGGATTTTTGGAAATCATTCCCGACGTAAGGCAAGACGTCACGGAACCAGCTTAAAGGTCTTAACCTGTTAAGCATTTTAAGCCCCTTAAGCCGAAGGAGAAACTTGAAGACCTTGACGGCTTCAAAGGTTCAAACCGCAAAAGCAGCTTAAGTTGAAACGAAAATATATACTTTTTTATTGTTACGATTTAAATAAATTATTAACGTAAAAGATAAAGTAATAACTTAATTACTTTTAGTAATTTATTATTATTAAACATAATCATTATATCATAATTATGTAGTTTCTTTTAATACTAATATTAATATAAACCCTATAACGTCCCACACATATAAGCAAGACAAACATATGAGCAAGACAAACATATGAGCAACACACTTTTTGGCATTCCATAACAACAAATTCAAATAACATAACTATAACATACTAAATTAATTTAAATTAATTGGATTCTTTTTCGATAGACGTATTTATAGCTTCTTTATAAGTACGCGTATTATGTCCGGGCTTGCCGCAGAGGCCACATTTCCGTTCCTTCGTTTTAACCCTTTTGCGACGATTACTTCCAGCCGCTGTTGGCTGCATTTTTTTACCATTTTTTCTTCGGCCAAAAAAGCTTGTCCCTTTTATATAGTAAGTAATTTTCCTTTTTAAAAAGGTTTGTTTTTAATCTTTCGAGGTTTGCTTCAGATATAATTCGTTTTGCGTAATTAAAAGTTTTTTTCCTGAAGAAAAGTAATTTCGTACAAAATTAATAAATTACTTTTCGTTAAACGATTAACCGGTTCGATTATTCTTATCGGCGAGCTACCCTGGTGATTTTTGATCTTTCTTTACAAATAACCTCTTTACCTCGTTATTTCGCGGAAGAGGAAAAAATAAAACCGGCAAAGGTAAGCGGCGAGACCGTCGGTATAGGTATAACCGGAGGAACGTCCAGTTCGGAGAGAACGTTATCAAAATCCAATGGAATAAGTCCAGTTTTTGCGAATCCAGATTTGGTATTATCGGACGTTATAGTAGCTTGGAACGCCTCGTAAAAGCCGGCGAGAAAATCTTTTTTCGTAATATAAGTATGGTAACGTCATATTAGGTTTTCGATATACTACGAATAAACGCGTTTTAAAATAGAAAAATAAGATACGTTAAAAAGTTAAGGTTAATACGAAAAACACGGGGTCATATAAAGCGTAATAATATCGTAATTGCCGCAATACCTTCCGAATTTTATGGAATAATAATTTTTATGGCCGTTAATGACAAAAAGACGTTTCGAATCGATCTTACGCGGCCGAATATATTTGTTAAAATATTAAACCCGTTTTAAATTTAATTTATTAATTATCCAGTGATTATTATTTAACCCGACCGTTTAACCGGTTGCTGGTAATAAGCTATCGCGGTATTAAAACTTAACGTAACCTTTTTCCGTTATAACAATAAATAACGGTACAACTTAACTTTGAGAATTAATAACCTCGATAATTATAACCTATTTTTTTATTCCTTTATTATATTTACTTAAGGGTTTTACGTTTTTCGGAACTAATAATTACTATACCCGTTATTATAAAAACTTTTATTAAAAACTTAGTTTCGTCGAAATTATAAATATCTTTTTTTAAGATACTGTATTTTACGATACTAACCCGAATAAGTCGAACTATTTGTGCAATGCTTTTAGATTTTCGTATAAAATCCGTTAATAATCGATCTTTCGATTTAAACCTATTTAGAAGTTTTTTACCGTTTAACAAATCTCGACGCCCAGTTAACTTTAACGCGTTCTGCAAAGCGTTAGGCGAGTAATAAATTCGCCATATCTTTAACATGTTGGAGCCGGATAGGAAAGGTTCGCGTATTTAAGTTAAGAGTCCGTTTAAAAATTAATTTCTCTTCGATCGCCGTCAACTTTCGCGAATTAGAGATAATATCGGTTCGGGCGTATCGACCGTAATATCGGGCTTTTAAGGTAATTTCGGCAATATCGTATATAAAACAAAGCATTTTGAAATCAAGTTTTTACTTTTGTTTTTTACCTTAAACGGCTAGGTTTATTTCAGTTTCTTCTAAACGGCGTTCCATTTTGTTAATGTGAAATAATGAAAAAATAAAGTTAAGTTATTGGAATGCGTAGAGAAATGCGCCGTTCGGTGGTATGCGCCGTTCGGTGGTGTAGGGCGTTAAAGTAATAATAATAGATTAATTAACAGGAATAAAGGTGCAAATAATAATAATTTATTTACGAAAATATGATACGTCTTTTAAAAACTAAAATACATGTTTTAAATAATTATTTTAAAATATTAAATGCTTATTACTTAATTAACAGTAACGAGATAGGTAAGAAAACACGATAAATAAAAGAACCTTCTAAAAAGCAAGTTGATTTGTTAATCATAATAAACACAATAATAACGATGCGAAAAGTTTGAATTAAACATACGGGTTAAAAAGCATTAAGGTTAAAACGAAACCGTTTTGGTAAGACAAGCAAACTGATAAAAGAAACTATATGCTATGTACTATAAATCTACCTATTACTTTGCATATATACAAAAATAATAATATATCGAAAAGCGGACTACCCGAATATATAAATTTAAATGTAATTCTTACGATTAAACCGGAATAAATTCAAGATATTAACGATAATATAAATATTAAAAAGTATACGCCATTTAGGATATCATCGCCGTAATTACGATAACAGCAAGTGGGCCGGAAAAAAAAGCTACCACGATATTTATTTTATATATTATTTAAAATAATACGACTATAAAACAAAAAAGAAGTAAATCTATTAAAATAATTATAAAGGCATAGCTCTAAATAATTAAGAACTTAACTTTCAATTAACTTTTAAGAAAAAACTAAACAAATAATGAAAAAGTAAAAAACAAATCTCAAAACGAAATGAAGATTGAAGGTAATATAACGGCAGGTTTTAAGAATCACAAATAGGATAAGAAATCCTCGAACCAGAATATATTAATAAAAGACACTTTTAAATTTACATCCTGTTATTTGAAGTTACTTTACACTAATAAGGAAGATAATTAAAATAATAATAAGCATTTAATTAACAAAAGTAAAACTCAATCAAATTGTTAAAAGATAATTTAAAAAATGGACATTACCTATAAAAACCCGTGAAATAATAAAACCTGCAAACCTTCGCAAAACTCTTTTAGAAGGCCTTTAAACAGAACGATAAAAGCTAAAAATAACGTTCTAACTTTATAAGTCTTAATTAAAACACATTGACTTCCCGTATTTCGAAAGTACGGAATAATAACAAGTAATTATATTTTATCTATTAAAATTAACCGCTTTAACGTACCGTAAAAAAGATAGAACCTTATATTACCAAAAACGTAAAATGTTAAATATTTATATACAACAATGAAAACATTACTTGAAAATTAAATAGTTTGCAATCATTGTTAAAAAATAAGGCTAAATACCGAATTTTGAATAGTATTTTAAGAACAAATTCCGATTTAATTTCCGGAAAGTGATAGCTACATTAATATAACCCTTTATCCGATTAAATAATTAAGTAAGTTAAGTTTATTTTAGCCCCTTTTTATAAAGAAAGTAAAAATACGAAAAGACTTTAAAAGAGGATCGAATGTGGCGAGAAATATAGGCATAAGAATACGATAAAAACCTTATTACTTATGAAAAAGGTATTATAAAAAACTGCAATATATTATCGTTATTATCAGAAAGGAATTGCGAAAGATAAACGATTACCTGTAACCTTAACCCTTAAAGCAAAAATTAATAATTAAGGTATTGCCATAGTACTATAAATATGAACGAATATTTCAAAAAACCCCTAAAACGAAATTATCAAATATAGAAAAGAAAATTATAAAATAATTCTGAAAATGGAACATTGACCAGACTGTAGACGATTTATAAGCTTAATAAGCTAGAATCATGAGCGTTACGAGAGTACCTGCAAAGTAAACTTAAAAACGGTTATATACGATGTTCCAGTTGATTAAGCTAATCTCTTTTATTTTTTATATTAATAAAGAGCAAAAGGTTACGTTTAATTATCGAATATAAATAATTAAACGATATTATATTTAAAAATAAAGCATAATTAATTTTAATCAACGGAATAGAAAATCACTTCTATAAAGCAAAATATTTTACGAGCGTAAAATTTAGAAAACGTTATAATTGAACACGTATTAAACTAGGACAACAATAAGAAATACTTTTAAGAACGAAATTTAGATTTTTAAAATCCTTCGTTATATCTTTCGGATGTACGAACGTATTAATAACCGTTTAGGAAATAGTTCACTTTATACGCCGGAAATATTTAAACATTTTCGTTATTTATTGTCTCGCCGATAATTTAATTTATTCGAAAAATAAAAAAAAGTATATTAAATAAGTTTATATAGTCTTTTAAATATTATAAGATACTAAGCTATTAATTCATATAGAAAAACCTAGTTCTATATATAGAAAATGGCGTTTTTCAGATACATCATTACCTTGAAATATATCTGTCACGGCGCTGATCGTCTCTAAAGACTGGGTAAAGTATTCTGTTGTTGCACGAAGGCAAAAGAGGGAACTATCTAAAAAGCGTAGTACGTCTGTTGCTATATAGCGTTATAGCTGCTTCGCTAAGCCGTAACCGTAGTACCGAAACAGTAACTTGATTTTTTCAAGGTAATTATCCTTAACTGCTTATAAAAAAATTTCATACAGTAAATAATTCATGCCGGATTCGAAGTATAAATACCTTATAATGTTTTGGTTTCATTTACGACTTAAGAAAGCTAACGGGGTACGCGTATTACGTAAACGATATAGGACCGTTACCCCGATGCCGCGGCGTAATGCGGGGTATAACGCCTATTTCGGAACGGAAATTATAATATCGTTATTACGTTAATGTTATTAATTTGCCGGGGCAATTTTGTAATTACCCTTACCGCTTTTCGACAAAATAAATACTAAACCTTTATTAGGTTTTAACTTACTTTCTTTTTTAAAGATATCGTGTTATTATTATATCTATACCGTAACGCCCATTTTTCGTTCTTTTTTCGTTATCTTTCCGACGCTCTCTAAATACTACCTTATATTTTCTCGTTTTGGTTATAATACCTTTTCGACCTTACATTATGTGCGCCGCGCTCGTACCCGTTAAATACTTTTATATAATCTACTTTTAAAATTTTATCCTTAATTATAATTATATAACTAACGACCTTCCGGTATTCCATTATCGTTTTGCTATTATTATGAGAAGTAAATATATATTTTACGTTCACCGCAAAAGACCTTCCGTATTTATAAATTAAATATATTGTTATATTATTTTGATATTAGCTTAACGCCTTTTTATTATTAATATTAGGTAACCTAACCGCCGGAATGTATCCAAGGTAAATCTTTAAACATAAAAGTTTTGCTTAAGTAAGTCGCCCTTTATTTCGCTATTACCCGGGATGCCGATAATAATCTTGACCTTTACGATGATAACGACGAAATTAATAAGCATAATATTAATTTCCCAGTTAAGATTTATAAGACCGTATTACGTCTGTACGTTACCTTCGTGGCGACAGAAAAAACCTATCGTTCCAGCTTCGAAACGACGTGTACCAAAAAAAAGATTAATTTTATTTCGTAAGTATAATTGGGTTTTTAACGTTATTATTAAAGGAGCCCTATTTATTATCCCGCTTAAGTAACTATTTGCCGTATTTTTATTGAAATATACTACCTTAGTTCCATTAAAAACGCCGTAAGCATATTGCTTTTAAGGTATTTTGCCGTCGCTTCGTTAACGTATTATTTTTAAAGCGACGTTAAAATTGCCGCCTGAAAGAAGGTAATCGAATGCCGTCTAATCTCTAGTAATAATGGTTATTAATTATAGGCGTTAGCTAAGCGTATGTTCCGGGATAAAGTAGCTACTATAATCACTTTCGCCCTGGGTCTTGCCCAGGCCGCCGTCAACATGGCGACGTTCCCCTTACGTTTCGATAACCTTTTATTATCGCTAAGTTAATGCTACGCCGGTTTCCCTTCCGGGGTTAAATATTATTGTTGTTACGTGGTCGATATGTTAGCGTGCTGTTATCTTGCCGTCTGTTTTATAGTTCTGGTATCTCTGGCGTTCTGGTGTTAGTAAACTTTACGTTCGTAATTTTAATTTTTAAATTTTAATATTTGATATCTAATATTTAAAATTTAATTTTTAATTTTTAATTTTCCATTTTTAATATTTAATATTTAAAATTAAGTTTTTAGTTTTTAAATTTTAATTTTTAAATTTTAAATTTTAAATTTTAAATTTTAATTTTTAATTTTTAATTTTTAATTTTTAATTTTTAATTTTTAATTTTTAATTTTTAATTTTTAATTTTTAATTTTTAATTTTTAATTTTTAATTTT